>WEIU01006568.1:323438-354333 GCA_013389925.1 Aegithalos caudatus | reverse complement strand
AAAAAAAAAATTTTAATGAAATTAAATAATTCCAGAGAATATAATAAGAATCATAGGTGAAAAAGGTTGCAAAAATAGGGGTGTTGCTTAAATTGGAATCTGAAGGGTTACAATAGTTCATGTTGCTTAAAATAGGAAGAGTTTAGTAATTAGTGATACTAGAATAGCTTTAGCCTGCTTTACCTCCATTTTGGAGGGGCATCTTTCATCAGACCTGCTCAGCCACCTGGCAGGACTGAGTGCAGTGCAGCTGGCTGGGCTGAAATGTCCCTCAGAGCAGGGCAGGGAGCAGCATAAAATGGCTGGAAGGATTGAAGCCATCAGCCAAACCAAAGTACACACAAACCAAGCAAACCTGAGAAATGGTTTTGAGGGTCTCCTTACAAGTTGAATCCAAACACAAGAACTGGGGCATTGTGAAGTTGCTCAGTTGGCTGAACAGAAGTGGAGGAAATGCCATGGAAGCACAGAGGCAAGTCATGGAAGCACACCTTGAAATGGTTTGTGTGTATGACCTGGAAAGAGAGGGATCTACTGACCAAAGAGTTTGGCTGAAGTCTCCTGTGACATCCAGGACATCTCTATATTCTCTTCAGATGAACCTTTCTGTACTGAAGGGATATCTGACACTGCTATGGCAGTATCTGTTAAACACACAAAAAAAGGGAGGTGCAGATGAGTTCAGTATTGCATAGTGTATGAAGGCCAAGAGTTCAGAGAGAAAGCAGTTCACTCCAGGGGTCAGGAATGCTTATTCCTGTGCTCAGAACTGTGTGTTGAGGTACCTGCCTCTCTCTGGTGCTGACTGTGCTAAATGCTGTGTTATCAAACTGCATTTCCAAATGTATGAATTTGATCTACATGTGGATGAGCAGAGGATGGCAGGGGTGTACAGTTTTCCTGTGAAGCAGTCTGGGGGACAATGAGCTCTCAATGCATGAAAGGGCACAAACATCCCATAGCCAAGGCTGTATCTAGCAGGACAGAAAATGTAAGTGATATCTCTTTATGTTGTACCCAAATATTATCCTTGGTTCTGTTGTTAACAAGTAGTTGACAGAGTAAGCTTTTTTTTGCCTTTTTTTTTCCTCGCCAACACTTGTACGGAAAATAGAAATTTCTTTGAAAGGTTGACTGGCTGAGTTTTGTGGCTGAACAAATCCATTTTTATCAGTGTAATTATGCAGGAGTTGTTGTTTTTATGTACAAATGGGATTTCTCAGCTGTACTTAACCCCCATGTTCAGTCAGGAGTGTGTGTCTTGCACTGGAGCTGTTTCTGCACTGATAGCCTGGGATGTTTGCAGTAACTGAGCCTAGAGGTGCCCAGCTCAGGTATTGCAGATTCCTGCTCTTCTCCCCTGCCAAGCAGGGAGCCTGAATCCCTCATCACTGCTGTGCTCTTGGATGCCACAATGCTGGTAACACTGCAGTGGTATTTCAGTAAACTCTGCATTTATGGAACAAATGTGTGCTGTAGTACAAAAAATAGTCTGAATGCAGGGAGGAAGATCCAAGAGTGTGTATGTGTGTTGTTCTGTAAGAAATAGTTTGGGTCCCCTTTGGCTTAGTTGAGTAATGGTTAAATCATGATAGTAAATCTTATGTTCCTAAATGAAATACAAATTAAAAATGAATGTGTTGAAAATTTTGACTATTGACAGAGTCACAGTATCCAGGGTTTGGTTTTTTCCATACCTTAGTGTTTTCCTGCTCTATCTGCTGCCTGCCTGGTTTTACTTGTTATAGCCTTTTTAGGGAACAATATCCCAAATTATGATGCATGAATTTTGCTTTCATTGGTTGGAAAAATGAAGGCCAAAAATCTTTCTTCAATTAATAAGATTTTGCAGTGTTTTCTTTTAAAATTCTTTGACAGTCTTTCCCCCAACTCAGAGTAGATGAAAAATGGCCAATTTGTTTAGTGACTGCTGAGGAAGGAATTTCCCACACTCCAGCCCCATTTCACTTTCATTTAAAAAAAGAAAAAAACCCACACCAAAAAGCAGCCCACGCTCACACAATAACCTCCTTCCTAGTTCTTTTCCATATATTAACTTTAAAACAATGTGGAATTACAAATGGATTCCATGAAGTAGTAAATGCAAGTTGAAGAAGACAAAACTGAGAGGAGTGGAGGCAGACAGCTGAATGCCATAAAAAAGCTTCAAACCCATATCCACCATCACCAGCTTTCCTCATCATTCTTCAATCAATACTTTCAATATTTGTTGCCTGTATTTAAATAACCAAACCAACACTCATGCCGTGTAGCAGAGTCCTGATGGCTTTAATTGTCAGCTGATGTCTTATTTTTCCTCTGTCCAAGTGGTTATTTTAATCCTGAAGCTAAATTATAAACATGTAATTCCTCCAGGACCATCATGTACCCAAACCCAGCCAGCTCTGAGGAGTCTGGAGCTGGTTTATGACCTGCTTGGACTTTTGGTGGTTTACAGCTCCTCCTTACAGTTTTGTAGGCTTTCCTTCCCTTCAAAAGGAAACATTCAAGGGACATCAAAAGAGAAGGATATGTATTAGATCAGCCACCCTGGTTCTTGTTCTTTTTGTATTTTCCTAATCTCTGCCTTTCTGGCTGTAGCATGGCCTGTCTCCAGCTATTGATACAAACATTGTGTTGTC
This sequence comes from Aegithalos caudatus, assembly GCA_013389925.1. Taxonomy (NCBI): domain Eukaryota; kingdom Metazoa; phylum Chordata; class Aves; order Passeriformes; family Aegithalidae; genus Aegithalos; species Aegithalos caudatus. The sequence goes on along the minus strand of WEIU01006568.1, from coordinate 351,691 downwards.
CCTTCAGCTTTGTGGGGTAAGAATGTAGGGCAAAATTCAGAGAGCTTTTCCCTTCCATTCCTTTTTCCTGTTCCCTGCTTTACAGACCTCCTTCAGACCATCATAGTCCTAGACTCAAACACAGAATTTCATCCCTCCAAAGACATCCTGTCCTCAGCCTCACTGCCCTCTGAGCCTCCACGGGAAGAAGGGTCCAGACATATCTAGAGGAACAAATGGGCTGCACCAAACATGTCCTGGGTGCTTTTTTTATGCTTGGTGCTTTGCCTGCTAGTTAATCTGCTTTTATTGTTTGCTGTGGCTTTTCCTCCTCCTGTCTGATTTTAGCAGAAGCAGAAATATGTAGCACTTACACACCAAACAAACAAACAAACAAACAAACAAAAACAACCAGGAAATATATTCCTATTTGCCAAGGATCCTAAAAAGCCTCAACAATGCCTTTACCTCTTTGTTCTGACACCTAAAAAAAATAATTTGTGGCTTCCACTACTGAAAATAGGTCTTTACTTAAATACTCAGTAACCAATAGCAGAGAGAGGGCAGGATCAAGTGTTTTAAAATAGTTTTCTTCCCTGGGAAAAAGCTGCAAGCAGTTTGTATCACTGGAAAAAAAATATCTCTCTCAAAATAAATAATAATAAAATAAAGCTAGGAACTATTTCTGGTTTGATGTGTTTGGAAGAGAAGGCTAAGATCTGTTTTACCTTAGGGGACCTTGTGGTGTCTCATGGTAGATGGTATCTGAGAGTTTTGCAGCTCTGCTAGTTTTGGAGCCCAATTCCGTGTTAGTGATTATGGGCCCTTTTCCAGGAGTGTCCCATTGTGGTAACTCTGTCTGGCCAAAGCCAAGCACCCACTGCAGCCAAACTGCTCCAGGGAAAGCAGCTGTGATTCTCTTCAAATGAACCTTTCTGTACTGAAGGGATATCTGACACTACTATCTGACACTACAAACTAGAAAACTGGACAACCAGAAGGGAATGGTGGCTGTCACTGCATGCTGGAGCCCTCCCATCTCTGACTGCTGTGACACTGCTGTGACACTGATGTGACACTGATGTGACACCCATGTGGCTCTGTCCTGAGCCAGCCAGTGACCCCTGGACAGGCTGAGGCATGGCACTGAAGCTGCTTTTTCCCCTCCGAGTTTTTGCTCCAAGAACAAGGAGGTTTGAGGTGTCATGGTTCAGCCTTGTGGTTCCACGGGGATCTGGGCTGCCTAATAAATGCTGAAGGCTTAAACAAGTACTTAACTATCAACTCCTTTTAAATTTTGGAACTTCAGGCATAATTTCCTCGAGACGGAGAAAGTTGTGGTCAGAGTTTAGTGTGTTTTCTTCCTTTTTATTTGAAGGAGTTCTGCCTTACATGGAAGTTTCACAGTTTTAGTTACTTGGCAGATGTGAAGTGTACTTGCTTTCTGCATGAAACACAAAAAGGCACCCATATTTCCCAGTTGTGTAACTAGGAATGAGAAGTGCTGGAAGACCTGGAAGGCTTGGGCTTTGTTCAAGAGCCTAAGCCCATTCCCAGCCCTGTTTTATGAAGAGAGAACCACATGTCATTGCTATCAGATTGGACTCTTATCTGATCATAGTGGGAGGAAATAGCACAGCAACTGGCAGTGCTGCAGCCTCTCTTCAGCCTCAGTGTGGGTGTCCTGCTATGCTGGAGTGCTCAGCTCCAGGATCTCCTCTGGTCAAACTCCCATCTGTAAAATGTAAAGTGTCATGTTTGTGGAATAACATACACCAGAGAATTCCTCCTTGTTCATCAGGACACAGCGTGTCTGTAAGGAAGTGGAATGTCAGCTACTGCTGTCCTTTAGGATGAGCAGAGTGAATTCATCCTCAAATGGGATGTGAGAGTCATTAAATCAAATCTGTCAAGAAACACAGTGGGAAACAAGGAAATCAGTCAGCTCCTGAAGGGCTGTGTGCTGTGAAGGGATCCACGCTGGAGCAGTTCTTGGAGAGCTGCAGCCTGAGGGAAGGAGCCACGTTGGAGGAGTCCTTGAAGGACTGTGTCCCATGGGAGTTCTGGAGCAGGGAACAGAGGCAGGAGTGCTGGAGACAAAGCATTTTTACCATGCTCCAGCCCCCATTCCCCAGCCCCTGCTCAGACCAGCAGGAATCCACAGCGTGTCCAGTGTCCTCCCTGCCAGCCCAAGGACATCTCAGATAATGTGTGGCATCTCAGGTGTGCCTTGCTGCCCTGCATTGTGTGGGTAACTGAACTGATCCTCAACTGACTCCAAACAGCTGGAAGACATCCATATGAATAAATACAGCTCAAAAATGTAGGCTGTCCAGCAAAACTAAGATCTTTTCCAGAGACAGTGGCTCTGAGGAACAGTGCTTTAGGTGGGTCACCACCCTGTAGGGACACTGGAAATTGTCTGGTTCAGTTAATTTTTCACACACTATTGTGTGGCATTTGGGATGTTGAATATGTTTTTTCATACTTCAGCAGTGCCTAGAACACATTCCTTCTTCAAGGATTCTGAAGCACTGAAAGGATCATTATTTCCCTGTCCAGATCTGGTTTTACCCATTCTCCCTTTGTTGAACCTTAAGGTTAGGGAGAATTGCTCCTTGAATCTGAAAAACAAGCCACTGTGGGAATCCCAGTGTGGAATCAAACTTAAAGATTCCCACTTAACAGGTCAAAACATGGTAAAACTTGGGAGTTTTTAACAATTGAGACGGGATAAAAAGCATAAAGTAACTCTTTGTCTGCAAAGTATTGTGGGCGGTGTTCATCAGCAAGAGCAAACTTTAGTAATCATGCAGAATTTACTCTGCTACAGTGCATTTCAGGTGATTTCTTGTATGGTTTTGTATCTAACAAGATAGCATTTGCTACTGAAGGATTTCACAGAGTTTCTCATTTATTCATTGCAAGTTGAAATAGTTTGGAAGCAAAAAAATTAATTTTTTTATTTTCTTAGATGAGCCTCAAATCATTTTCATCAAACATCAACAGCATTCCTTACTGAATTACTTCCTTTGGAGGAACACCCTGTCTATTCCACCCAACCATTTTTAGGTTCAATGTTCTGAAAATTCCAATTGGCACTGACTTCTTTTTAATGACTGAACAGAGAGAAGGGGAAAACAAAACACAGAAAACATTTCTTCCAATACAATTTATTTGATACAAAATGAGTAATCTCCTATGAGAAAAACAGCACAGTATTTTTTATTAGCAGCAAAGAGACGAGTTCCATTCGGACTTACCTGGCAGAGTTCAGAATGTTGCAACACACAATTTAACCATTCACCCTGTGCAGCCTGGAAAAGTTTCCATGCTGTGGGATACAGGCCAGGCTTTCTCCATCCTTCCTTCACCATAAGCACGTTCCTTTTCTCAATAATATTGTGAAATTCTCAACAGCATATTTACTGCCAGTCTTGCAGGCCCTACTAAAGCTTCTCTTGAATTAAGGACGGAGAGATTTTGTGTTGTTTTGTCAGTATATTACAACAAAGTATCACCCAACTGACACATGGAACAAAAGAAGAATCACTGAACTCACTGATTGCAAATTGGTGCTCTAAGGTGTCTTTTCAGAACTGCAGTTTCACTTAGAGATAAATAAGTAAAATGCTTTTACTGCATCCAGCTTCTCTTTTACTGATTAGGGAGGAATAGTGTAGCTTGGATCCTGGTTTTAAAAGTCTAATGGGGCATGAAATAAATAGCTCTCATGACAGCACAGAACGGAAAAAAGATAGATGATTATTAAACTGTGTGTAAAAGTCATCTTTATTGTCCTTTTGTTGTTTTGGCTTCGTTCTGAGACGTGGGGAAGGCTGCAGAAAAGCCCAAGCGTGTTTCTTGGCAGCTCTTCATAAGCAGTGAGCCCTGTGGAAAGCCCCGTGAAATTCATGATTCTGTTGAAAAATAAGACCAGGAAAATGTTGCAAAAGGGAAAAAAAAAAAAAAAAAAGAAGCTTTGTTTTTTTAAGACAATGCCAGTGATGGGGACAAGGGAGGTAGAAGGAGAAGAATACCTTGGCTGTTGTTCAGGAATTTTTTTTTCTCTCTTTTTTTCCCTTTTTTCCTGTTTGTTTGTTTTTTTTTGGGGGGGGGTTGGGTTTGCATGAGTCAGCAGCAAAGGCAGATCCACTTGTTAAGAGTTCAGCCTCTCATCATAACTTGTTTCTAATCTGAAAACTGCAATATTTTGTGCTATATCAGACTGCTCTCTTCATCTCTCCAGCATCTGCTTGCATGTTACCTATTCTCTTCAGTTTTGGTTAAAGAGAGGAAGTGTGCCTTGATGGAACAAAAAGTATTATTTAGGATGAAAAGAGTCGTTTAACTGATTAGAAAAGAAATGTAGCTGTGGTTTTCCTGTCCATTTTATAGAAGTGCTTCAGAAAGCCGTGTGCACCCAGATTGGAGCTGTGATTGGAGATCATGTAGGAGAGAGGAAAATGGGGAGGCTGGATGGTTTTCTGCTCTTGGGAAAGCATTACACTGAAGTTTTCTCTTGCTTTAGCATGATCAGATATCCTCCACAAAGAGAATCAGTGCTGCTAGGAGTTGGCCTAAGATGAATGTTCGGTTTGTTTTTAGGTTCACATAACTATCCAGTGAGAAATTTGGACTAGACCTTTAATTGCTGCACAGAGAAGCAGCCCTGTGTCACTCCAAAAAAACAAAAGAGGATCACATTTTTCCTCTGATACTGACATTAAAGCAACCAATGAATATTGCGCTCTTAGGTCTGAGGGCAGATTTTTTGGCCCAGATATTTTCTGAGTGAATAAAATATGAGAAAGACATTGTGTAGCTGGTGCCTTGGGTTTTGCTTTTCAAAAAGTGTTTTATTTCCCTGGCATGCTTTCTGCAGCATCTACTGAACATTGGTGGGGCCTGAAATAATGACCAAGAGGTATTTTCTTTCTGAGATGAGGCTGCTCTAGTTGCAAGGCATTCCCAAGTGAGCTCCCTAATGAGTGATAGATGGGAAAAATAACAGGAAGGATCCTTAAATGTTCCAAGTTTTGTATGAAAAATATCTTTTTTTTTTTTGGATGCTGTGTTTGGTACCTAGCCTAGAATTCTCCTGCATTGTGATATTGGTATCTTCAGAATGACACAGTGAGTCATAATATTTGACATTTGGGGAGATTTTTACTGGATCTCTAAGCACTTGTCAAGACTCTGCAGAAGAATACTTAAAGAAGAATTATGATTTCCTTTGAGAGTTTTGATACTGTTCATATTTTTTAAAGCCTGTTTCCTTTGCTTCAAAACAAAACAAAAGAAAAAATAGAAACTTCAAAAGTATGTATTGACCATTTTTGGTGAAAGGATAGTTGAAGGCATCTATCCACACTCTATTCAGTTATTAGATGGTCTTCCAAAATTATTTCCAGCTTTAGCTCATTTGAGCTCTCTTAATGTCACCAGCCAGTTAATTTTTTTGATGTTGATTTTCACACAAGATCCATAGCACACGAGGGACAGGGGGCATATCAAGATGACAAACTGGCTGTTCTCCAGGCTTTGTAGTAAGGTTTGACCTGCTCATGTTCAGGTCTGCCCCAAGGCTGAGGAAGTGCCTTTGCTAGTTTTTGGGAGCGTGGGTGACCTGTGGATTTTGAGGTAACAGTAAACAGACCTGTCCCAGTTCTGCCACCTCAGAATGTGTCAATAGCTGTCCCCAGTGTTCACAGCTGAACATCTCCTGTTGCTTTTGAGGAGCAACCAAGTACAGTGGCCAACCTCAAGCCCAGTGAATGTTCCCTGGTTCCCATGGATCTGCAGTGTTCAGTTTCTTTGGCATGTCCCCCTCCCGGATACGTTCATTGCACAGGGTTTGTCCAGGGCTGTGAAAAGACTTGGTAGCACTTAATAGTGGTGATTTCCTGGGATTCCTTGTCTCCAGGTGGAATTGCATGTCTTGCAACTGATGCTGTGAACCACAAACTGCAGGTTGCCATGCCAGACTCCCCTGGCAGTGCCAAACCCAGCCCACCACAAAGTCTGGAGGGTGTGTATGGCACACCAGGATGGGGTCTGTGCTGGCACTGCCCCCTGCCATGGATTGTATTCCTGCTGTCATTTATGTTTGACAGCTCTCAAAAGCAGATCTAGGACATGTTCTATCTTTGAAACACGCAAAACCAATTCAGTAATTTTGGCAAATACATATTACAGTTCCATTCTAATAGGAAGGGTCATATCAAGAGCTGTGTATCTTGTACTGAAGGGAGGCTGGACACGTGGGAGGAATAACCTGACAGAGCATTAGCACCTGGGGGAGTTAACAAAGCACACCCATCAGCACCAGAATCATCCTCAAAATTGTGCTCTCAGCCAGCTGCCAGATGACAGAACTGATAAAAGATAGAGGGTTCTGATTTGCATTTTCCATCTGAATTTTGATCTTGTGGTTTGCTTGGCTTCTGTTTTCAAGTGTTTCTCTGTAGCCACTAGAGTGTAGAGAAATGTAAGGATTTTTGAAAATGGCACTTCTCCCAAGACAGGTGGAGCTGCAGCTCCATAAAAACCTTCCAGAACAATGCCAGCCCACCAGTGCCTCCCACACTACCCTTTTTCCCCACCATTCCCATGGGCTGTTGCTTATGTGATGGTGTGTACCAGGTATAGGCACTGAAAATATGTATAACCTTGAAACCCTGCAGATGTGCTCCTCTGCTAGAGCTGCACAGGGGCCTTTGAGACTGCAGCTTTTGGGGGTTCCATGTTGAGATTCCCCAACCTTTGCTTTTCCTGCAAGGCTTTGGGAGGTGTGGGGTAGGTTTCTGTTGAATTCTGGGGAAGGCAAAGGTTTCTGTGGTCTTTGGCTTGATCTCAAATTCTGGAGTACTGAAGTGTGACCTAATAATTCAGGACTCAGAGAAGGACTGTATTTAAATAAACTATCACAGTTTGAACATTCTACAACTATTAATTATTAAAACTTAGACAAATCCAGGGAGGTTCGTGGCATGTTACACACTGTACCTAGAAACAGCTGAGCTGGGCTTGCATGAGGTGGATTTTTTTTCTGAAAAGACATCATCTCATGTGAGCACAATAGAGCTAGTACTTCTCTTATAAATAGTGAATGTTTTATAATTGCATGCAGTCCTAAAGCTGGTTCCTATTATGGAGAGTCACAGAGGTTTTTGGGGGAGGGTTTGTGGGTTGTTGTTCTTTCCCAGAACGATGTCCAATCTCTTCTTTGGCAGCGTATTAACCATGGCTGAAATATGTGCCCGTGTGAAAATGTTACGGTCTAATGAGCAACTTCACTTTTGTGTCACTTTCTTACTTTGAAATAAGAGGTTCTGGGTCAGGAGCTGCCTATTTGATCCCTCATCTGTCTCCAAGTGGAGTTTATACATCAGTGCTTTTTATACCAGCCTTTCAAATCCATGTGATAGAAACAGTGTGGTCACTGGAGGTCAAAGGAGCTGATTTAATGAAGTCTCATGTGCCCTCAATAAGCAATTTTGTCACTTCCTGCTGAACTACTGAGCTGTCTCCACTTAGGGGGATTGGCCATCCCTGGACATCATGGGTGTTCAGGATTGTTCAAGCTGTGTCACAGCTTTTTTGCTTTTCCTTTGCCTCAGGTGAACTGTGTGATGAGGTGATTAACCACTGTGTTCCTGATCTAAATCCCTGCCAACATGAGTCCAAATGTGTTCCCCTGGACAAAGGAACCAGGTAAGAGTGTGTGTCTGTGTGTTGGTCTCTACACAGAGGGCACATTCATCCATTGGCTTGACTGGGCTTGTACTGGCAATGAGTGTGGAGCAAAACTCACCAAAATTAACACAAATAATGCAAGACTATATACATTTCAGGCTGTGCCACATTTTAACTTTAATGCATCCGTACACACTTTTCTAGCTTTCTGTTGTTTACTTGAAAATAATGGATGTACCCTCAGAGCAGCGGAATTATTCTGGAGTAGAGCATGGCAATAGGAGAATTTATGGAACAGTCACTGCAAAGTGCCTTATCCTACATCACAAGGACAGTTTCCTTATGTGTTCCTTAGGGCACTTATAAATTCAAGCAGTGTAACAGGAGCCTTAACAGATCCAGAGCTGGATCCAACTCTGGACCCACCTTTCCATTGGCATTGCTTGGCTCATCTGGGGTTTGGTGATATCTGTGTTGGCATTTCCCAGTTGGGAATGACACTGACTGTTCCACAGGGGCAGAGGAAAGCCTCGTGTTTTGGATGGCAGCAAAGCACCTGGAGGTCTGGGCTTGGGGAGGTGTGAGAGGTGCACAGTGGCAGCGTGCATCCCCTGTCACAAGAGGGGCTGCCAGAGCAACTCAGCAAATGCAGACAGCTGCAAAGACAAGCTCTGTGAAAGGCTTGTGAGGAAAAGAACTTGGGAGACAAATCCAAGAGAGTTCAGTGCAGAGTGAGCTGCTCTCTGCACCTTCCCCTAAGGCTGTTTCCACAGCCACAATGCAGCCCTGGGTGCTCCCCAATTCCCTCCTGGGGTTCTGTCCAGCACACCCAGGAGAGGGAAGGTAGCAGGCTTTGTTCTTGCTGGTAACCTCCAGCTGGGTCAGATTGTGTCCTGTGAAGCAGCCAGCATGTCAGAACAGGATAAATGGACACACAGGACATTTCAGGAGAGTTAAAAGGAAATGAACCAAAATCCTGGAGAGGGTGGCTATCTCAAGGGCAGCTGACTCTCTGCTAGACAGTCAGGCAGTACAACACAAGCTTTCTTTTGGATGAAAAGCCTCCAGACAGAAATGCTTCCAAATCTTGAAAAAGATTAAGCTATTAAATGATTAGGATGGTTCCTGAAGTGATGTGCAGGCACTGGACAAGATGTGTGCTAGTGCATAAATAGTCCCTGATGTTCTTTCCAGGTTTCACTCCCAGTTAATCCATCATTTGGTTAATCCTGTACCTTTGGTTAATTCAGTAGTACATCATGTTATGAGGTGAAGGCTTGTAACTCAAATTGCCTTCTTTTAGAGCATGAAGGGATGGAGACAGCTGTGGCCCTGAATGGTTTTCCCCTTGCTGGAAGCATTGCCATACCTGCCACCCAAACAATTTCAGTAAATAAGATACTTCTTCTCACACGCTTGCTAGAAAACTGTTCTTCACAGTTGGGCCACTAACCCTTGAGGGGAGCCTAAATAACTGCTTCTTAGTATTTTTCTGCCACTGTTTGTTGTGTTATTCTTCCCTCTATTCATAGAATGCTACAGAAAAATCCATGATCTCTTTACTCCTACTGTCCCATTTTGCTTTCTAGCAGCCAAACATGAGAGGTGAAGGAGCCTTGAATGTAGAGGTGTCCAAGCATTGCTATTTCTTTCATACTTGAGTGGCACCAAACCATTCAGAAATAAGCTCTCAGCAGTTGTGCAGTGATGTGTGGATGCTGCTGGGGCTTCCTGAGAACAGCAGCCTCTGCTCCTGTGCTGTAGCTGACCCCTGAGCAGCCTGATCTCCTGATGGTGCAGGAGGATGCTCCTGCAGGAGGAGTCAGCCTCCTGTCTGTCCTCTGTAAGCTTCCAGAGGCAGGGAGTGTTCTTGGCAGGAGTCAGGCTTGTCCCTGAGCTCTTTGTGTCCTGGGCATGTGAGCAGGACACACCAGTCTGCCTGTCCTGCCCTCAGCTCTAGTCAGTCTGTACCTCTGCAGAGGGAAGAAAAGATGTCAAAAACAGGAAAAAAAGTAGGAAGCCAAGTTATTTATTGATGTGGGGAGGGAAATTCCATTCTGGCCCTGTGATAGAAGCCATGATTCATGCCTTTGATACAACAGACACTGAGTGCATGCAGATGCAAATCCCCTCAGATAGGCCAACAATTTAAATATCACTGGACAGGTTTTTAGGCTCTCTGTGATACTGGGAATGTTGCCATCACTACGAGGCTGTAACAGAAAACAAGATTTCAACTGTAGTGGTGTCAGATGTTCACTGGGAAATGAGATAACTATCTAATAGTGTAAATCACTCACTTACCAGGATCTGAACATGAAGGTTTCTATGCCACCTTCTTTACTGCATCAGACTTTTACTGAGTGACACTCAGTCCCTTGCTGGAACTGTGTGTGACTGTGGGATAAGGATGGGGTACCATGCCACCACTCCCTGATGGCACAGACCCTGAGTTTCTAGGAGGAGTCCAGATGAAGAACTCAGGGGGCTGAATTTCTCACCTAGACTTCAGGCAGGCATTTTTTGGTAGCTTCAGCCTAGATGTGACACACCAAGAGCTCAGAGAAGACTGACCCAAAAGGAATTCCATGCTTCTAAAGCCAAGCTTGGAAGCAAACTGGACTATTTCAGTGTGTCTTTGGCTGCACAGAGCTCTTTGCTTTTGGAGTTAAATTTGCAGGTGGCTTTCCTCCCTTCCAGCCTCCACATCTTTAGTATGCTGTTACTATATAGAAGAAGAGTAGCTTTCTGTATGCCAGAAAACAAACAAAAAAAAAAAAAAACAAAAAAAAAAAAAAAAAAAAAAAAAAAAAAAAAAAAAAAAAAAAAAAAAAAAAAAAAAAACCAAAAAAAAAAACAACCCAACACCCCAGCCTTTAACACAATGAAATTACTTCCAAAAAACAACTTCAAGAAAGGAGCATGTTTTTCCATTCACTGTATTGATGTTGGAGCATGATATAAATATACTTTATTATTCCAAAGTTTGGAATTATTACCTGACAGCTTAAAATGCTGATTTAATGCAGCCCCGCAGAGAAAAGTGGTGGTTCTGTCATTACTGAGATAGCCAATACACATCATAAAATTGATGCATGGCAGCCCTGAATAAGGAACTGCACATTGTTCATTATTACATCACTTTATATTAGGACTGTGGGGATCAATAAAAAACAACAGGATTAAATGCTGCCAATTCCCCTCACAAAGTCTTTTGATTGACACTATTTCCTTGCAGGTGTGTCTGCAATGCTGCCAGAAAACGCTGCCCATTTCTCAGGGCTTGGGGCAGGAACACTTCTTGTTTTTTGCTCTTTGCTCTGATTTGTCATCTCCATTATGTTAATCACAGTATTCCCTGAGCCAGCAAGGTGTAAAAAAGCAATTCACACACACAGAGCTGGGACACGGACCCAGCAGGGGCTGGTGATGGGGCCTCTCCTGCAGGGAGGGGGGAATGTCTGCGTGCACCTAACCCTGCCCATCACAGCCACAGGTGAGCAGGCTTTGCCCCATTTCTCCAGCTGTAGCCAGTCAAGGCATGCTCTGAAAGGGAGACTGGAGCTCACATTCTCTGTGCTGTCACCCTGGCAGCCCCCCAGGCCATTGGCACTCACAGGACACTGCTGCATCCTGCACTGTCACCCAGTCCCCACTGTCACCACTGCCCTGCCCTGGGAGCAGCCAGGAGCCCCTGCTGTCCCTCGGAGCAACAGGCAGCACAGTCACTGCTGCCTGGCAAGTGCAAGTGGTTTTTTCCCATCACTCCTGTGTGTCCAGTTCCTCTGAAGAGGTGTTCCACAAGGTTTTCCTCCTCCAGGAGGCATTTACCCCACTGGCTGCTGGCAGGGAGGAGGAGTATGCCAGCTGAATAGATTGATGGAGCAGTAGTCTCTCTGGTGATGCCACATCCTCAGCTTTATAATGCCTCTCCTCTTCCAGCTCTTGGTGACTGGCACACTAGGTCCAACCACAGGCCCTAACAAGAGCACAAACCTATCTTTTATTGCTGAAATTATCTGTAGTTCTTCCCCTGATTTGGTTGAAGTGGTATGCCTTTTGTTTTCCAGATGTGCAACAACATCCAGCTGGGAGGAGTAAAATGTGTTTTATGGACTAAAGAGTGTTCCTGACTAAACATTGTCTACAGTATAGGTTCAAAAAAAGGCTGCTCAGCAATCCCAAAAGATCTGATCCAAGTCAGAGACTTTGGGATGCATTTTCTATTGTCAGGTTATAAACTTCTGCAAGACTTATAAATAGAAATGCTGATGCAACCTTCATACAACAAACTTAAGAACTGTATAAAATAAAACCAACAGGCAATGTCTGCAGGTTTGGGAACGTGCCAGTGTGCTCCATCCCATGGTGTAACCCCACAGCAGAGGGTGCAGTTGACAACTTTCCATTGTTGTAGCAGCATTTTGCCTTGCAAATGAATGGAAAGCAGGTGGTGGTATCAAAACTTGGTCTTTCTCTTTGAATTTAATGAGGTTTATAGCTTGTTTACAGATTGTTTCCATTTGGAAGGTGGACCCTCCCTTCCTGTGCTCCCTGAAGCTGCCCAGGGCCAAGCTCAGACACCCAGCAGTGTGCAGGCATTGGCAGAATCGTCCTCTGGGGCATCAGAGCCTTGCAGAATATTGTCCCTTGAGTCTGTGAGGTTAGGGAGGGCATTGTCATCTTTAGCACAATTGGGAGTGTGCCAGGTGATCACAGACTCGGCTGAGGAGAAGCTGGAGGATGGTGATGCTTTGAATTTCAGCAGATCACAGAACCTCAAATACAGCCAGCTAGGAGGGGGCTGAGCCTTTCCGATGGCAGGAACTGTGCTCGATGCTGCCGGGATCAATTGCAAACACCTCCCCGCCCGAATTTCAGCAGGTGCTGTGCGAGCAGCCCGTGTGAGTGTCGGAAGGAGCCATTATCGGGATATTCCTGCCTTTCAGGTGCGAGTGCTTGCCGGGCTACAGCGGCAAGCACTGTGAGGTGGATGATGACGACTGCCTGGGCCACAAGTGCCGGCACGGAGCCGCCTGCGTGGACGCGGTCAATGGCTACACCTGCGTGTGCCCTCAGGGCTTCAGGTACGGCAGCGCTCCGGGGTGGGCCTCCAGCAGCGCTCCTGTGTCACCCTGAGGGGAGGGATCAGCCTCCCACGGCGTGGGGATGGGATCAGCCTCCCACAGCGCTCCTGTGTCACCCTGAGGGGGGGGATAAGCTTCCCTCTGTCACCCCTGAGGGGAGGGATCAGCCTCCCACGGCGTGGGGATGGGATCAGCCTCCCACAGCCTGGGGATGGATCAGCCTCCCACAGCACTCCTGTTTCACCCTGAGGGGATGGATCAGCCTCCCACAGCCTGGGGATGGATCAGCCTCCTGTGTCACCCTGAGGGGATGGATCAGGCTCCTGTGTCACCCCGTGGGGATGGGTGCCCCAAGCCCAGCCCCTGCAGGGGTTTAACAGAAGTGGATACAAGGCTGGCGATTGTTGCTTGGAAAGCAGGGATTTTGGGGCAGCGCTGTGTGAGTGTGCCTGCCCCAGCCATCCCTGCTAACACACTGACACACCACCTAATACACTCACATCAGTTATATGGGGATAAACCCTGCATGTGCAGAGTGAGCAAAGGATAATAAAATCCTGTTTATGAACCCTCACAACTGGCTGCAAGGAAAACGTGAGTCTGAAGATTTTGTGGCAGTGTCTCTGTGCCTCTTGGACGAGCTCAGTATGATTCAGGCTGTAAATTTCCAGCCTCTCATTCTGACAGCTGCCAATATATCTGACTCCTGGAAATCTCTCTGTCTGTCAAAGATAAGTGTGCTCCTCCAAATGGATTCACTAATCATTGCCTGGGGCTGGATACTGGCTTCCTTCCAGCTAAACCTTTTCTGTGTTTGAAATACACACATGAGACAAAGAAGGAGTACCTGAAAAGATCAGTCTTGACAGAGCAGAAATTGCATGAACACTTATAAATCATCTTCTCTGCTTTGTATCTGCAACTGTTTTCATTCTTCTTGCTTTCATCCATGCTGGTTTGGGTTTTCTTTTCCTTTCCTCTCAACACACATTTCTGTTGCAAAGCAGACAGCCTTCCCTGAATAGGCATTGATATATAACATGATGTCAGCCCATGGTTTCACAGAATCAGACTTGTTATTTACAAGGTATCAGATATCCTCTGAATTTCAAATTCATACCCTTCTCTCCATGTTTCACTCTCTGCTTCAGTCTGTTTGATGGCCTTAGGGATCTTGCAGATTGGTGACTGGTAAGGCTGACGTGACTGTGGGATGTAAATCCTCAATGTTACCTAATTGTTAGAGTTGAGAAATGGGATTGCAAAGCCAGTTCTGGAGTCAAGGGTAACTCAGGCCTGTCATCAGATGGGACTGACTGGGAGACTTTTGCTGCAGGTCCCCTGATTTTTTAAGGCCTCTAAGCACTAGGCAGTGATGAATGTGAGGCATTTTTTCTGGGAAAGCAGAGCCACAGTGTTTGTCAGAGATGTTCTGAGTTGACACTGCTGGGTGGAGCAGCAGGTGTAGGTGAGACTGATCTGATCCCTTCCCTTGTACCAAAGAGCTCTCCTGGTAATTTAGGCAGTGCCCCAGGTTGTCTGGTCTCACACCAGGGGCATCAAGAGCAGAACCTGGAACAGTCCAGTCTTCTCTCTTGATCAAATGAGGGGGTCTCATTCCACTAACACTCCTCCAAGTGGGGGAAACACCTTTCTACACTAAGCTCCAAAACTAAACTACCAGCTTAGACAGCACTTCACAGCCCAAGGCAGCCATGGGCAAGCAAAGTAATCCCACTGCCTGCCAATAGCACAACTGGGATTGAGTTCTCCTGTTTGATTTCTTTTTCTTCCACTAGTCCATGCCACTTCCCTAAATTTCCTGTGCAAGATGCAAGGAGGACAAGGATCTTTGGGGAGAAAAACCTCACAATGAGCATTACCACACTCCCTCTGCCAAGATGCAGACAGCAAGATGGAGCCCCATGTGTTCTCCATGCACAATATTCCCTGATCTTGTTTGATTCCAGGATTAAAATTCTGCTAACAAAATATGATCTCATTATTCTTCCCATGACTTAAGCCTTTTGTACTTCAAAGGCCTGCTGCACTGAAGGGGGTTCTGAAGTTTGGGTTTTTTCCTGTTAAGATTACAAATGCAAATATGGAGATTGACAGAGTTCAGCCTTCTGATGTTCAGGGTTACAGACTCCCCTGTCCTTGCATCTGCCTTGGGCACGCTGATGTGTGGCAAGGAGATAACTGCAAGTGTTTGAAGGCTGCAGGTATTGATGAAAAGGAGAGAACACAAGGGGTGGTCTGACAAAGGTAACTAGAAGACCTAAGATGATGATTAATGAAATTTTTTGGCTAAGTATCAGGAATCATTTTGCAGCAGTGAGTTTGCTGAGTGCCCTCCCAATTATCTGGAGCTTATGCTGTTGTAATAAATGCAGAGACCTGTAATGATTTTATGGTTGTCACTACGTTGTGTGTCAAAGCTATTTGGAGCCACACATTAAAAAGATGTTAAAACTTACATCCTCACACAGCTGAACAAATGGCACTTGGGTAATTCTGAACAGTGTAGGTAGGGCCTCATGCACAGTGAGGGTCTCAGGACAGCCCCAAAAATCCATAGTGCCACCCACCATGCACACACACACTCTCCCATTTCACCATTTCCCATTCACTGCTCAGGTGTGCTCCTTTCCTTAGCATTCACCAACTTCTCCAAACTGCAGAATATGCTTTCCTCCTGAAAAGTTTTCAGTGTTTTCTTCCCAAAATAGCACTCATTTGCCCCCTGCAGATGAAAACATTTTAGAGAATTTGTGAGCCCTGCTGAATAAACCCCAAGTTCTCAAAGCTTCGCTCCAGCAATCAGCCTCACAGTAGTGTTGCCTGATAAATGCAGCTCTGGTGGGGAAGCACACATTAAGCTGCAGAGCCTGATGGAAGCACTGCTCCTCTGTGGTGCAGATGCTTCCGAGTTCTCCACCGGGACAGATTGCTGCAAGGAACTCACAGCGATTATTTAAATAAATGAGATTGTACCAGGCAGAATGGACTTGGCCAAGCTATAGAAGTCAGGATGTGTTCCACATTCCACTGCTGGGGAAATAAATCCTATTAATTATTTCTAAATATATACTTTTTAAAAAATGTTTAAATTAAAAAGGAAAGGGCCTTGACAGACACTGTTGCTAATGTAATTTCTAGGTGCCAGTATCAGGAGAGCTGCCCTGGTAAAGCCACTCACCAGAGGGGTTTAACAGCAAGTGAAAGTCAGAATAAAGGCTGTGCAGGAGCCATACCAGGAGCTTGGGGAATCTTTCAGAGCAGCACTAAGCACAGACACTCTGGCTTCTTCCAACATTTGTTTTCTGTTAGTGGAGGCTGTTGTGGGTCACATGGATTTTTTATTATGATTATTTTTAACTTCCAAAAAATTAAAATTATATACACAGACTTTTCCTTCTGTTTTCTACTTGCTGCTGAAGACAACACAAAACAATGAGCATTAGGTAGAACAAAGCTCACAGGCTGGATTAGCAGAGCTCTGTTCTGCTGGTACCTCTGGAAAGAAGCTCCCTTGTTTGCCACTTTCAAGAGCAGAGTAGACTCAAATCACAGATGTAGGAAGAGGAGGTCTCAGGTTTGGGCTTCAATGGCTCACAGATTTCACTGGGACCCTCTGCAGAGCACAGGCTGGGTGGAAGCTGTTTCAGCCAGGCTGCAGTGCCTTGCAGAGCTGCAGAACTGGTGCAAAGGGCAGTACAGTGTCTGCACTGGCTTGTTCACATCCAGCATGGGATTCCTGCCAGCACTCAGAGTGCTCCTTTCACAGCAGCAGGCACACGGTGGCTGGACCTCAAAGCTGCTACTCCAAAGCAGAATGGCAGTGCTGCCCTAGGAGTTTAGTTCTTATATTTTTCAGAT
This sequence comes from Aegithalos caudatus, assembly GCA_013389925.1. Taxonomy (NCBI): domain Eukaryota; kingdom Metazoa; phylum Chordata; class Aves; order Passeriformes; family Aegithalidae; genus Aegithalos; species Aegithalos caudatus. The sequence continues at coordinate 335,045 of WEIU01006568.1, read as the reverse complement.
CCTGTCCTGCTTTAGTGTAGAACTCTAAAACTCCATAGCCCGTCAGCTGCTGTTCTCCCATTTCATTCAGACAAAACAATTCCTCTCTAGGCCTGAAGCTCAAGGAAACCTCACTGTCTCAGGCCCTGTGAGATGTACACAACAGTGATTTGGGGGGGGGGGAACTCGGAGTAAATGACTTCATTAGCTGGAACTGTAATTGGAGGATTAATCTCTGATATGTAAATGACGCAAGCTTATAATTGTACGTAGAACCTGTGACTATCATCCCACCTGGGTCACCAAGAATTGCTGCCTTGGAGGGGCTACCTAAAACAGAGGCTAGACGGGATTAAGAGAATAAAATCGGGTATACATTGGCGGCCTTTCAGACAACACCTGAAGTAAAACCGAGAGAAGGGTGGTGCCTGAGGCCGTTCCCCTCCCCTTTTCCCGTGCAGCGGGCTGCTGTGCGAGACGCCTCCGCCCATGGTGCTGCTGCAGACCAGCCCGTGTGACAACTACGAGTGCCAGCACGGCGCGCAGTGCATCGTGGCACAGCACGAGCCCGTGTGCCGCTGCCTGGCCGGCTTCGCGGGGCAGCGCTGCGAGAAGCTCATCACCGTCAACTTCGTGGGAAAGGACTCCTACGTGGAGCTGCCCTCTGCCAAAATCCGCCCGCAGGCCAACATCTCCCTGCAGGTTTGTGTCTCAGCGGTAATGCCTCTTGAGGTGTGTCTGAGTAGGGGCTGCTGGCCGAAATCCTGGAAAAATCAGTGGATTTGTGAGCCACTGTTGGGGTAGGACATGAAATAAAGGTGCTTGAGTCCAGTTCAGCAGGCAGGAGAGAATCAGAAGGCTTTATTTGCAACTCATTCAGCCTTTTTTTAACATGCTGAGCTAAAAAGGCACATTACTGGTCCATAGGACTGACACCTCTCTCTGTTGGTTAAGTAACAGAATAGCAAACAACACCTGGGAGAGAGGTTGTTACGGGAAAGAAAATACTGTTTATACAAAGTTGTTTCGGAAAAGGAGGAAAAAACTGTTGAAAGTTTCCCTTGGGAAGAGCTAGCAATTCTCAGGCTCAGAAATACCAGGCCCACAGCCACTTGTCTGCTCTCAAATCACTGAGATGTGAAGGAGTGACGGAGGCACCAGAGTACCTTTGTGGGCACACATCCAGCCTCCAGAATCTCTCCACACTGATTCCCAGACTGGCAACACTACCAGGGATGATTCAGGAATGCTCCATGTCTTCCTACTGATTCACAGCATTGTGTTTCATCCTGTACAGCTTGGGTTTAATGTCATGATGCTTCTTAAAACAGGCTGCTCTGAATGGCCTCTCTGGACAATATTTTGCTTATTCAGCAAAAAAGGCCTGGGATTTTGTTACATGCCTGAGGTTCAGAAGACAACTGAAAATTGGTTCTCATGTGAAATGGGAAGTTGACCTTTGTGTGTGAGCCCACCCAAGGGTACCAAGACCTTTTGTGCCTCCTGGCTCTTGCTCTAATTGCTGCTTAGATATATGATATATTAAAGTATATTTGAATTGCATATATTGGTTTGATTTTAAATATAGGTTTCTTTCATTTATTAATCATTCTCAAGCAACCTTATGTGGTTATGAATGTTTCACAGGTAGCCACAGACAAGGACAATGGCATCTTACTGTACAAAGGTGACAATGATCCTTTGGCTCTGGAGCTGTACCAAGGACATGTGAGGCTCATCTATGACACCCTGAACTCCCCACCTACCACAGTATACAGGTAAGTGGCTGAGCTCTGCCAAGACAGTTGACTGCCAAAACTGGTGGAGGAGAGGTAGAATTTTTCTAAGCAATGTGCATTGGAGAAAAACATTTTATTTTACCTCGAGGTATCTCTTTTATGCATGTAATTAGATGAGAAAGTCAGAATAAAGACTTAGCTAGAGGCTGCATGGGTAAAAATTGACATTTATTGGCAGTACCAGTGATGCTGTGTCCTCCTGTAATTGTAGAAAAATGCGCTTTCCAATGTACTGTAGAGTTTCAGTTTCTGGTGAATTTTGTCCTTGAAATGGTTCCAATTAATCAGTTTCTTTGTTGATACCTAGCATTAAGTGATTGTACCAAGACAGAACAGTGAATGTGCAACTGCAGGGTTAGACTGTCTTGGATAGAAGGAGGAGGGCTGAACTCTTCTACGGGGTGAATATTTTTAAGGAAATCCTTGCCTGTATCAGTAATAACTACACAACCACAAAAAAGCACAAATGGTAAAGGTGAATTGTAGGGTAGTTTGACCTTCAGACTTCTGAGGATATGAAATCCACAGGTTTTATTCACTAGTCACAAGAAAAGAAATGTAAATGTTGAAGTGAAATCCATGCATGGAGATATTTTTGTAGGAAGAAGGGCTGTGCTGCCCTTTTTGTCCACGGTTCCTTCAGCATCCCTCTCCCCAGGCTGCTACTTTCGAGCCCTGTTGCTCCAGTTTGCTCTGAGCTCAGATGCAGTTGTGACCACACTGAGCATTTTGGGTTCAGCACACACTCCTGGCACTGTGTGTGCAGCAGAGCTGCAATTCCCAGTCCACCTCACGCTGTTTGGAAGAGCGTCCTGTTAGAGCAAGGGACAGGATGGATGTCACCACGCATCACCCTCCTCGTACTCTCCTCAGAAAGTTTTCTCAGCACTTGCTAGCACTTGAGCCTCCCAGGGAATTTTCTTTAGGGGGATGGTGACAGTTTTAAGAAAATTAAAACATTCTTTCTGTGTTAAAGCAAACTGGATAATACTGATATTGCCAGGAAGAGCACTGGCTTGTCCCCTCCAGGAATGAAGGAAGTAGCTTGCCCGTGGTTTTCACCAGCTGGATGGATAGGTGTGAAAAATGTCTCTGTGTGTGACAGCTGATCCTAATTGATCAGCTGTTAGAGCCAGGCTGAAGTTGATAAACAGTTTTATGCCACTAATTAGAACAGAGGGAAAGCTGTAATGTTTGTGGGCAGCACAGGGGGTGACAGCTCCATGTGGATGTCTGCTGGCCATCGGCATGGCAGAGTGGGACAGGAGCTGCTCCAGCACCTCAGAAACAACACTGCATGGACCCACTGCAGAGCAGGTACAGGAGCTGCTGCCAGCACCTCAGAAACAACACTCCATGGACCTGCTGCAGAGCAGAGGGGTGGCGGTGCGGTGTCCTCGCTGTCCCCTGCCCTTCCCAAGGCTCGGGAGGAGGGCTCCATTCACACTGACACCTCATTACCATGAGATTAACGCGCCCTTCGCTGCGGTTTGTGCGCCCTGCTCTGCCCCCATGGGAAAGGAGCTGCTTAATGCGATGCCCTTTCTGAAATGTCACTCTAATCTTTTATTAGTTTAAGGAGTGGAGCAAAATGGGATTAGCATGGAGCTCGATGGGAAAAGATTAGGTTTGATTGAGAAAAACTGCAGCTAAAGAATGTCAGAAAGGGCCTCTAAATAGATTAAAAGACTTGTTTTCCTTAAAGGCTGAAGAAGGAGCAGGAAAACCTTCTTGTTCCCTTACAAACATAGGATTTAAGGGTAGAAGGCATAAGTGGATCAGGTTTGACCTCTCTGTTTGACTTTTAGCTAAGGCATGAGCTCTATTTGGCCTAAGACATGACTTCCAGCTTGGCACAGAGTTTTGACAGGAAAACACCAAATAACAGAAAATCCCCCATTTCCTTTAGTAGCTTGGACATTGGTCAATTATTTCCATTATCCAGGAATTGGCCATCATTTCTGAGTGTGTCACTAATACCTTCTGGATTGTTTAGAGGCTTTCTCAAGGGAAATTAAAGTCTACTTATACCTGGACCTGGATCCCATGAGTTTATCTGGACTTTTATTTGGATTTTCTCCTAATCTGCATTTTGATGAAATGAATGGCTGGTTCAGTGTGATGCATTTTATCTCAGCCTGAAGAATTTGGGAAACTCTTTTCTTCATTGTCTGCAATTTTTATTTGTCATTAAAAACAAGTTTGCCAGGAGAACCTGTAACATCCTGGCCTCACCACTGGTAAAACTGTATGCTTTCCCTATTGCCTCCTCCCTGCTGTCTTGTTTAGATGCCTCATTTCAGTTTCAATCTCAGCAAAAGTGGACTGTTTGCCTTTGCGAAGCTCTGTTGAAAGACTATTAGATTAATTTCCACAGTCAGTATCATGTTCTGCTCCCCTCCAAAGCAGTCCACTTTTTGGACTAGATGAGCAGGGCTTTGGCTCTTGGTTTTCCCCAGAAGAGGAGGAGGCCTTAAAACACTGCCTGGTGGGAGCTGTGCCGGCTACAGCTGCAGGAAATCTGTCACTGACCTGGTCCTGGGTTGTAACTGAGATGTTTTGCTGGCTATTTCAGGTACTCCCAGGATGGGATGTGGGAAGTCATTGGCAAGCCACATGATCTGTAATTCCTCATCAGAGTATCCATGATAAGATTTATTAATAGTACTTACAAACAGTAAAATTAGCAAAGTACTTGGCTAATACAGGTAATATCCTGTAGGGATAAGATAAAAGCTGTTGTTTGGGAAGCAGCAGTGAGTAAGTCATACTTGGTGGTATTTTTCCATGGTATTCCAGGGATGAAGCACTGCACGTGTTCCAGTGGCAGGCTGTGCCCCAGCCCGTGGGACAAAGCTGGGGGAAGGTTTGCACCAGACATGGGGGCTGCTCCCAGCTTGCTGTGAACTCTGAGAGTGGCTCTGCTGCAGAGCTGCAGTGGGGAATGCAGGGCAGGGATGTGCCAGAGGAGTGGATTGCCAGGAAAGAGATGTTCATTTTAACTCCTCTGGGGAGGCAGGTTGTCCCTGGCTACCAGGGGGAACCTGTTCCTGTATTTTAGTCACTCCTCTGAGCAGACTGAACCAGAACTGCATACAAAGTCAGCCTGGAAAAGCCCAAGGTAACATTCAGGTTTGCTTAACATGTGTTTGTCCCTGTGGTAGGTTTGGTTAGAAAGGTTAAAGTTGACACTGGGCTTCTCTTTCATTCTAGTCAGGTAAAGGTCAGCACATGTCCACTGGAAATGGCTACCTCAAATTCTCTGTCATTTATCATCAAGTTAGAGAGAAATACAAGTTAATCTATTAATATAATATAATATAATGCAGTGACAGAACTCACCCTTTAGGAGAAAATCTGACTAATCTTTTACTGGAACCTGTCACTTGTGAGCTGCAGAAAAATGGTTTCCTGGATGTCAGAGTAAAGCTCTTACAGAAGATCCATTTTTGAAGAAGGATTCCTAGTTACTGTTTCTTTTATTTTATTTAATTATTCTGTATGTGGACAAATGAGAACAGGAATCTTTTTCTGAGTGCTTTATTGCCCTCCTGGTTTCTGCACTGCTCAGTTACTCTTCCATGCCGTGACAGTACTTGGTGCCAGTCCAGCAGTGAGTTCCTGAAATGAAGTAAATCTTTTACATAGATACTGTAGCTTAATTTAAGGATGCCAACTGGTAAGGAACATGCTGCTTTTATTTACTACCACAATCCAATTGTTAAAAGTTTGAATTAACAAAGAGCAATTAATTCCATAGTTCCAGCATTCAGCCATTGACACTGGTATCTGTTTAACTGTATTCTATAGGGAGAACTCCCTATTTTCAGTCTTTTTTCCCACATCTGTTCCTTGAGCCAGAGATAAGACCTTACTTGTAAACTTTTCTCCAATAGATTTTATGCTGCCATATAGTCATATTGATTTGGAAGCTGAAATAATCCTTCCTAATAGAAATGGAAAACAGAACTTTTGACACCAAGTGCTGATGTAATTCCCTCCAGAGTTCCCAGATTGCCATGTTGCATACAGACAGTCATATCTGGTACAGAGCGAGATGCAGGCGTCGTTGGTGTAAACTCATATGTTTTCATGCAGAGTTCCTGACAGCAGTGAAAAAGGAGGCAGTTAGGAAAAGATAAGAATGGATTATATTTGTCTTTCTGTAGAGACTACACCCAAATTACATTATAATTCCTTTTTAAAAGTATCCTTGCATAATCTGCTTTCAAAAATGCTACATCATTAAAAATATTCCTTGTAGATTGTATCATGCAGTTCTCATGGTCTGGCTGACTCTTACATAGCATAGATGGATGTTCTTGTGGTTAAAGCAAAAGGCCTGAAATAAAGGAGCTTACATTCCTACTGTATCTGTTTCAGATGTGATGACTGCAAGGCGACAAATTAAATCTGGTTCCCTGTGCACGCTAAAAAGTAGAGAAAGGCACGAAAAATAGAACAGGTGTTTCAGCAATGTGCTGCAGGTCTGTAGGGGGTGAGGCTCCTGCTCCCCTGTCCCTCCAGGCTGTGGAACAGCACAAGGTTCTCATGCTGGTGGCACTGGCACACTTCTGTGTCCTTCCACCCTCCGGGCTATGCCCATGGCTCTGGAGCCTGGGAGCTGCTGGAACTCGGTGTCCAGAACTGTCCCTGGCCATGCCACTGCTGAATGGATGTGCTGCTCCCCAGGGACTTTGGTCCTCTACTCCAATTTCTGCTGCTGCTGAGGCTGAACAGTTACTTTGGTGGTGGAAGAACATCCACACCTTCCACAGAGAGGGATTTTGTGCCATTGTCTCTTTAGCTCAAATTGCTTATCTGCAGAAAAGCCTGGGAGGCTTCACCATTAATTCTCTGCCTTCTGGGGAGAAATGTGTGACAGGAATGAGAACATTAATTATTCTTAGGATCATTATTAGAGCTTGTCAAACTCAGTTTTTGGCAAAAGTGTCTTTGCAGAGTGCACTGCATGAGTGGTCCTTTACCTCCTAACACCTTCACAGTCTGCAGCCTGTGCTGTGCCCCTCCCTGGTGGGATGCCTGTTTGATACTCTGGATGGGCTCTAAATAGACTGTTTTTCAGACATTTCTGTGAGGCATCACTGAGCTCTTTACAATTCTGCATATTTGCAATTCATTTTGTTCTCTCTATCACGCACTCCTATTTTTTCAGGTACTCCTTAGGGATTCTGTATCAAATATAATGAAAGAAACTGGCATTAGTCTCTGACCTGCACAGGAAAAATTGTAAAATTTGAATGGACTTATACATCTTGCATGAGTTATTTTTTACCTTTATAAAGTGCTGTGGAGTACTTGAATGCAAGAAAAATGGCAAGTGTGTGAGTTCTTGTCAAGCTACAAACATTGCACTTCCCTAGTTTTTCCTGGATTTTCATGCAGTAGGACAGTGAAAACGTAAGGTCAAGACCTTAAAATATTGATTGACTTTTATCATTAGGTTCAGAATCAAATGTTTGCTTTCATGAAATACAGAAACTTTTTCCTGCTGAGCTGAAGCTTAGGAAGGGTAAAGCTTTGTCCTTCAGGCTGCTGAAGGACTTAGCAGGCAAAATCTTGTTAAGCTGAATTAATTTTTTTCTTTGTAAGTCTCTCCAGCATCTCTTGCAAGAATGACAGTTTCTCATCTCTCTCTCTCTGCCTCCACCCAGCTCATTCTCTTCAGTTCAGTGTCTGAGTACCCAGAAGCTGCAAACCCACACTTCATGTCTCACACGTGTATAGGGTGTTTCAGAGAGAGCTTTTTACCAGAAGAAATCAAAACCTTTCACTGAGTGAGCCAGTGGTGGCCTGTGGTACCAGGTAAAGGCAGTTAGGGATGGATCATCTAAAGCCACTTGTCCTGTGGTAATGACAAAAATCAAAGTTAAATTCTCTGAGTCCCAGGTCACCTTATTCAGGGGCCAAAATCTGGAGCTGTGGGTCTAAGCTGCACTCAGGCATCCCCTGTCAGCAGAGGCCAGGCTGGAAAAAAGGTTTCAAATATATTTTAAAGGCATTTTCCTGCTATACCATAGGTCGTTGGTCTAGTAGTACATTGCCAAAATTGATTAATGCTGATTGCATCAGAGGAAGGTTGAAGTGTTTTCATAATAGACAGTGATGGAATAAACCTAATCATAGTCAAAATGCCTTTATAAACTTCCTGTGCACTAATGACTGGCTCATGTCTTGAATAGTGAGGGTTTTTTTGCCTTACAACAACATGTAACAAGCTAATATGTTTATTTTTTCCTGCCTGTAAATTTCTTGTGAACATGATGAGTAACACAAAGTTTAGATGTGTACCATGTGTGATAGATTCATATTCCATCTATCCCAAGTGCTGGCTGGCTCTGGATCCAATTGATGCAGGCTCTGTTGGAAGCAGCACACTCAGACCTGGAGCTGAGGGAGATGTGGAGGTGCAGGAGGGGCCTGTGCATGTTTATTTCAGTGCTTCCTCCCAGTAGGGAACTGGGAGCCACAGCTCAGCCCCAGTGCTGGGGGAAAGGTGGGCATGGCAGCTGCTCTGGTGGCTGTCACACACCAGTGGGTTTGGTCACTGTGGAAGGAGAGGATCCAGCTGTAGGTAGGTTGCTATAGATGAATTGAAAACAATTTCTAAATAGACATGACTTTTTTTTTTTGAGGCTTAGCCTCCAGTTTCAGGTACAACCCATCATTCTCTGTGATTTCTGACTGTATGCCCTGTTAATTGTACTCTGTGGTGGCCCTGCTCCCTGTTGCTAACAGGCAGATACCTGTTCTCCAGAGCTGAAAAGGGGATAGATGGTGTAAAGTACTGCCTGATGTAATAACTCTGTGAAGGCACCTGGTGGATTTTCTCATCAGTATCTGCAATTTGATAACCAGCTGAATGGCAAAGCTGTTTTTCTAGAAGGTGACCCACACACCCTGCTCTGTTCCAAGCCCTGGTGGGGCTGTGTCACAGCCTGTCCTGGTGTGTGACACTCAGCTGTACCCATGCAGTGCTAGGGAGGACGTGGCACTCAGGCTGCCACCGCCCTGCTGCTGTGCCAGGGCCTCCTTCCCCTCTGCTCTGTGCAGTGTCATTTTTATAAGGATACCAGATTTCACACCAACCCAATAGCACTGCACAATCTCTGACTGATTTTTTTTTTCACTCTGTATTTCGTGGGTTTGTTATTTAGTCTGATGCGTGTCACTGTGAGGACAGCAGGATGCAGTAGCTCGTGACACCACTGTGTGCAGTGAGGAGCCAGCACATCCTGGTGGGCAGGGAGCAACCTCTGATCTGCTCAGGAGAGGCCTTGGACTTGAGGAGTGCATTTCTGCTGCCATTGCACTTGCTTTAACAGATTCTCAGCAAAATGAGGTACCCAACTCTGCTGGGGAGAGTGCAGGAGACAGCAGCTTCTGCTCCCAGCAACTTCTGCTCCCAGCAACTTCTGCTCCCAGCAGTGGGGCTGGAGGGAGCTTTGGGAGCTCATCCAGGTCAGGGACACTGTGAGAATCCACTGCAAACAAGCAGCGTTGGGTGTCTGACCCTTTTATGAAACATCTAGGGAAAGGGGTCAGGATTGTGTTAATTGCATGTTTCAGGGGTGTAAAAAAGGTCCTTGCTTTTCCCTTAGAAGGTCTGTAATACAGTGACTTTCACTGCTGGCAGGGGTGCTGCAGGAATTGAATTATGGCTGGAAATTAGATATGCATAGCCCAGCCAAACGATCATTAAGGGAGATACAGTAATCAGCTGCCAGTGTTCAAGGGCTGTAAACACCAAGAAGAGAAAGATGAATTATTTGGGTGGTCTACAAAGTTGTAAGTAGGAGAAAAGGTATAAAACCAAGCAAATTAAAATGGAGGTATCAAGGAAAAACTCTTAACGTTGAGTACTCTCAGCCTAAAAGACCTAGCACTCAAGTCATGTAAAACAGGATTGAACATAACAAAAGAGCATATTTCAAGCTGAAAGTGAACTTGAGTGCTTTAATATTCCTTTCACCTCTTATTTCCCTAGTCCTGTGTTTCATTAGCATTTTTCATACTTTTTTCTCAACATGTGGTTTTTATTTAGCTCCTGAAGATGATAGTGCTTGAAGTGATGTGTTATTGTGGAGGTAGCACAAACACCACTCCAATTATGATTTTGCCTTTGTTGCCATGGAGAAGTTTAAATCTATTTTAGGCCAAGGACTGATTATAGCTGGAACTTGTGGTAGGAGGTAAGTGTAGCTTGGAAAGGTGAGAACCCATCACTGCTGGTACCCGCCGTCAGCCTGGCACTGTGTGTTTCACAGCTCCCAAACTGCTGACATCTCGGTGCAGTTCCCTGCAGCTCTCACCTTGAGTTTTTGATTTTGGTACCTCTTCTCTGGTGTTGTCAGCTCCTTAAGCTCTTTTGGACACGTATATTTGTTTATTCCCTTCTACTTCTAATGTTCTCAAAGATTATCAAAGTACAATGTTCCCCATGGTCTTTACCCCCAGTCTCTTACCATCCTTGTGTTTCCTTTGTTTTGTGTGTCAAATGAGGCATGTCCCCATTAAGACAGAGGTCAGGAAAATCTGGAGACTGTAGCTAATGAATTAATGTTCTCATTTGCATAATTGATGGTTATATATCTCCTCAGTGACATGGTTTGCTGTGATACTTAGAGCTATTTTTGGGTTTGATTCCTCTGCCCTGCTGTTCTCTGCTGTCTACAATTAAGGTATATTACTAGACAGTGAAAAAAAAATTGACCCCAAAGCCCAAATTTTACAAGTTCCAATTGAATGCTTTAATCCTTTAATGCATTTCTGTTCACTGACATATTTATAGTGGCTCAGCTCTAAATCTCTCATGGGTGTTAGAGCAAGGGGAGTCAGTGAAACATCTGCGTGTGATTGGGGCTGGAGTACAGGGGAAAGAAAATATATAGGAGGGAGAAGAGAAATAGCTGAAAAATGAGAGTGGAAATCAGTTCTTTCCTGTATTCCCTGGGGTTTTATGTTTAATACACATCCCTTTCCCTTCACTTCTTTGTGTTCTGGAGCCTGAGCTCCCAGCAGAGGCCATGTGCACTGTCTGCAGTGCCCTGTGCAATGGTTCCATCGGCTCACCTTGCTGGAGCTGCTGTGGCAGGAGAGGCCAGCTCCCTCCCACGGGAAATGTTAATGCCTCTTCCATAGAGCCCTCTCCAGCGGCCTCCCTTCCCTGCGAGGCAGCTCTGAAGGAACAGAAGGTGCTGGACCCAGGGCTTTGGAAGCTGGGCTCTCCTCACATCCCAGCATTTTCCTCTTTTTTTTTTTTGGCCAAATTTGACCAGATGCCATGGCCAGCTCTCCATGGGGGTAGCCTCAGTGAGAGCAACGTACCGGACTCTGCAAGGCATGTAAAGTGAGCTGTAAAAAGTGTGATGGAGAAGGAGGGATTCTGCAGCGTCTGAACGCAGTAGGGGAAATGCCTGGCCAGGTGGGTCCTCACCAGCTGCCCACCACAACCCAGAGCAGCAGTGCCTGGCTACCGGGGAATCGTTTTGTGTTACGGGAAACTTTCAATTCCTTTTGCTGCTTATTTTTCATCAAGTTTAATTATTAAATTCCTGGAAAGCCTTGCTTACACTTCAAGTGTTTACTCTTTAATCGTAATTCCTCCCCTTTTTTCAACAATGATGTGTAGGAAACTATACAATATCCAATGGCGGTGGCACAAGATGCTGCGGTTGGAAGTCAGCTAGAATTTCCTGACTGTATTAATGGCTTGGAAACATCTCAGGAGCGGCACATGGTTTGTTAGAGCCCGGGAAGGGCAGAGCTGGTGCGGCTCAGCGGCCCTTGGGCTCTTCCTGCCGCACCT
>WEIU01006568.1:303076-323173 GCA_013389925.1 Aegithalos caudatus | reverse complement strand
TGCTCGCACCCCGCATTCCCGGCCCTCATTCCCTGCTCTCAGCCCGCATTCCCTGTTCGTATCCCGCATTCCCGGCCTGCACCCCGCCACGTTCGGAGGGGGCAGCTCGGTGCGGGGTGGCCGGAGGAACCCCATAAATGCCGACTCTCGGCGGGCATCTCCATCCCGCGGGCAGTTCCAGAGGGAAGAGCCCTGTCCGAGCACCTGATCCCCAGTGAGAATTCAGTCGAGGTTTTATCAGGGACCCTTTGGGGCGGCGGGGCCGCGCTGGAGAGCGCAGCGCAGCAGCGTGCGCTGCTCCGCGCCCGTGGCCGCCGCGCTTCATCCCCGGCCAAGCCACTGCCTCCAGCTGTCCCCGCCGATTGCCGGGGCTCCTAAAGGCCCGGCTGCACAAGAGGCTCTGTTCGCGCAGCTTTTCTCTCACCACTGGTCTCTTCCCCCACGGTTGTCTCCATCTCAGAATCTTAAGGCGTCTGAATGCCTTTCCGTCAGCAGCAGCAGCAGTAAGTGCTCTCACACAAGTATCTGCTGGCTGGGGATTTCCTGTCATCCTGGCTGTCCACATTCAGCTTTTCTATCATATCTCTGTGTCTTCTCAAACAGCAAATGAGTGCTTTGCCTGTTTTAACTTTATCTGCTTTACAAAACTGCAGTGTTGGGTGATGGCCGTGAGTTATTTTGTTTCTCAAAGTTCAGGCAAAGATTATTTTAATTCCGGGTTAAAAAGTGAAAGAATCAGAACGGAGTAATACTCATCCATGTGTTCCTGAAGACTGGGACCTCTCACTCCCTTTCCAACAAAAATACCAGCTCTGGGTATGCTGAAAGGCATGGGCACCATGTGGGGTGGCTGCTTCCATCCCCAGGACTCACAGACTTTCGTTTGCCTGCTAGTCAAGGCATAATCTGGAAAAAGCACACCCTGTGGAGAGTAGGTGATGAATGCCTGTGAAATCCTGGCTCTGGGAAGAGCCAGTCCTGCCAGATGTGATAATGTTGTCCTCTGACAAATGATCATAGCTTGGCCTTCTGCAGATAACCACGTGGTTTGTGTGTTATCTTCAGCTATTGATCCTGCTGGGAAAGGGCTCCCTATCCTCCAGCCATCCATCCCACCTCCAGAGTGCTCAGCTCTCACAGCCCATGGGGCTTGGCTCCACTTCTCCCTTTCATTGGCACTTCTGCACAGACTAACAATTCCACATGTGCATTTCCATTTATCTCGCACCTTTCAGCTGCAAGTCCAAGTGCTTTCCCCCTGGGAATCAGGCACTGCAGAGAGCAGTGAGATAAGCAGGGAGCACAGAGGGATCACCCAGTCGGCGTTGCCGGAGCACAGCTGCTCCTCGTAACGCAGCAGACACTCAGCAGAATTCCAGAGTATCTAAACACAAAGTTGGGACCAGCTGTTTCCAAACTTACTTAAGTTGCCAATCCACAGTGCTGTGCTCGAGGTGTGGCCCCGCTGCAGTGCACTCGGGTGCAGTGGGGACAGGCTTGCCCTGCCCTTGGGCAGTGGGTGCAGCACACATCCTCTGCCTCTCATCCCGGCCCGCACAACTCACTGCCCTTGCCAGGGCCCTGATATATCTGCTCTGATCCAGAGTGTCTGCTGGACCACCTGGGTCTGCTCTTTTGCTCAATGTCAAACCTTTGTTTTTTCTTTAAAACACTTTGAACTGTACCATCAGCTTCAGTTCGTGAGTTCTCCCCAGGGCTCTCTCACCATCTTGAGCATGGGCAGCAGCCACAGCCCAGTGCTTCCCTGAAGGTCAGGAATGATTGATTCAGCCAGCACAGCTTTCCTGGGAACCCTTCTGTGGCAGAATTCACTCATTTATGTAAAGCCACACCATAAAGGTGTTCATACACTGCTGTCTGTTACCTTATGACCTGTGTAACCTTACATGAACTTTGGAAGGCCTGTGTGTTCGTGACTCATCCCAAAAACCTGTGGGGAGAGCTGCACTGCAGAGGCTCCAGTCTGGAACAGCACTGTGCTCTTCTCAAACAGCACATCCCCAGAAAAACCTGCCTGACATCGCTCTACTACAATTGGTTATGTCAGGTCTACCATAAAACACTGTGAAAATGAAACTTCTTCCAGCAACAATTGAATTCCAGTAACCTCCAAGGCATGTAATTTGTTTGTGAAGTCGAGGTCCTATTTCCTTGCTGCAATAGCCTTACACATCAGTTCTGCAGGACTGGGCACTAAAGATGGGCAGCATGTCATCTAGCTTGAGAGGTGGGCACATCTAAAAGGTAATTCACCATTAAAGATGAGTGTGTCTCTCTTTCTCTCCACTGACAGTGAAGGAAGTGTGGGTAAACAGCTCAGAGACATCGACCTTGCAAATTTACAAATCACCTGAAAGGACCCTGACCTGTGAATTTGTAACTTCCTGTGGGAGGATGCTGAGCTTATGGGCCTTTTGAATGAGCAGAATTCCAAACTTTGACACTGGGCTGTGGTGTGCACCACATGTGCAGCAACCCCAAATCCAGGCTGTTGTCCAAGCAGTATCTCAGGATGCCCAGAGCTGGTGTTCTGTCGTTATCCACACCTAGCAGCACCCCCAGCCTGAAGGGAGGAATCTGGGAAAGGGTGCTCACAGGCAACACTGCATGTGGGCAGTTCACAGAGCCCACAGCCTGATTCCAGAGCAACCACTACTGCTGTCAGATCTTATTATGCCCTGGTGTCTGAGTGCATATGGAACAGATACTGTGCCTTTAAATTACACCTACAGCAGTGGGAAAATCCCACCAGGTCTGTAACCACCACCCCTGTTTGAAACCCTCTTTTCTCAAGAGCAGGTAGTCCTACCCTTGCCCCTCCCTGCTTTTGGGAGTGCATGAAGCCATTGTGTTGTTTTAGAGAGTTTCACCATCCACCATAAAGGTTTGAGAGCTGAAGCTGCCCTAAAAATAAAAAAAATGACAGTGTGACACAAATGGAATGATATAATTTCACCTGTTAATGTCTGGGAGAGAGAACAGGAGATGAAGGTGAAGATTGTTTGAGGTGCAGCCTAGGAGGTTGCTGCAGGCTTCATGCATCTGAAAAATCAGTGTTAAAAACAAAGCAATAAATACACACTACTTGAACATCTTGTCTGCTGAGATGGCTGCCTGCTCCCTGCCCCACCACCCAACAATTCCTACTGTTTTATCCTCAAGCTTCAATCTACACCTTAATGTTTCCCAAAAAGGAGTAACAATTTGTCATTTTTCCTTGTGTTCAGGTAGGATTGTCTGATACTGAACAAAGCACACTGGTCATTTATAAGCCAAAACCTCTTGAATTCTTTCTCTGGCTTTAAGAACCTCAGTCTGTCTTTATTCCTTGGTATGTAGTTCTAAGATACTTCTGCTGTGAGGAGATGCTGGTTTCAGAGGCCTCTGCTGTCTCACCTCAAACTGCAATCTCTCCTGACCCCTGTGAGATAATTGGAGTTTGAACTACCCATATGAGAAGGAATTATTTCAGTGATCCAGGCTGCAGCATGAGCACCAAGCAGTGTGACAGAGGGCAGCAAGCTGTGGCTGAGAGCATGGGATTTTTTGGTAGTTTTGTCACCAAAGCCAGTGTGTCATGTAGCTACACAGTTGGTGTTCTGCCCTGGGAAAAACAACTGGAGGGGCTGCTCTCCTGATTATCTGCCCTCTGAAGCATTCCATGTCAGTACTGCCTGCACAGGATCAGCTGAGTGTCAGTCTGTACCTCCCTGCTGGAGGAGATGCTGAGAGCACCCTGACTGCAAACTCCAGAGCTATGCTGTGCAAGGTGTACCACAGCAACACAGGGTGTCACAGAAGCAGAGGCTGTTCCTTGTTCATCTTCTAATTTTTTTTTTCTCCTCTTTTTAGTGTGGAAACAGTAAATGATGGGCAGTTTCATAGTGTGGAACTTGTGATGCTGAATCAAACTCTGAACCTGGTGGTGGACAAGGGGGTTCCCAAGAGTCTGGGAAAGCTCCAGAAACAGTCTTCTGTCAGCCTCAACACACCCCTCTACATTGGAGGTACTGTGAGTTACTCTAGAATTGAGGTTTTAACATGTTTTCTCAGAAGCAAATCATCTTCCATCCTGTGGAGAGGGCTCTCACACAGCTGCTGCAGGAACAGCCCACTTGGCATTTCAGAAGCTTCCAGAACTGGCTGACACCAAGGTGTCATGGATGAAGTGGAAGTATCAGTGGGAGTATCACAAATTGTCATGGCAAAAAAGCAAATCAATAGTCAGTAGGTTTAAATATACCATAACTGAGCAGTATTTCTGCTGGAAGTTTTATAGAGATCTAAAAATTGTGGGGAAAGAGGTGTGTGATTAAAAAACATATTAACACAAGCTAAGAACACCTTGGTTAATAGTTTTCTCACTGGTAACTGAAGCCAAGTTTCAGACAGATATTAGAATTGACCAAACCTCAGTTAAGAAATTTTTTCACATTAAGTACTGAATCTGGAGGGAGAAGAGGCCAAATGGGGTGGGGAACAATGCCCAGAATAATGACTATACCACTGATTAGGTGTCTGGTTACAAGAGACAGAACAAAGGCTGGTCTCTGCCCAATGGATTGTTTTTGCCAGAAGCCCCCTAGTTCTATTCTGGACTGAATGTTGAAATCTCTCTTTCAGTGACACAGAGTTCTTGAATTTTTAGTCAGCCTGTTCCAAATACAAAAGTCAGCAGAATGGTAATAGACTCAGAAAGTCTTTAAGGCTTTTCTAATGAGATCATTGAAGCCAATAGTAGAAACTCTTACCAACTTCAGTTGGTGCTGGTCAAGGCTTCTCTAAATAATTTTCTTTAATAACACTTTTCTAAAAGAACCCTGAATATTGCCCTTGTACAACAGAAAACTGGCTAATCTTGCTTTGTACACAGCTGAGCTTTTAAAATTAGCTCCTATTAAGAATGTCACAGGCTATTAAAAAGCATTGTGCATCAAAGATAATCTGCTGGTGCAGAGGCCATCACAATTTCTCCCTTTAGCACAGCACAAAAGATATCAATCCTCTAGCAATTTATACACAGGGAACTTGGGAACTAATCATGTGGAAAAGCTTTGTTAATGGATGAGCATCATGGATCAATACTAATTCTCAAAAGGTACCTAAAAAATTCTCAGGAAAAACCTGAGGTCTGGAATGAAGGACTGTTGGCTATTAGGATCCATGGCCTCAGTAAAGATTTTTTGCTGTTGCCTATTAAAATTCTTCTTGTTTCTTTGTTCTTCCTCTGAAGAACAGCTCTCCCTGTTCTTCATGTGCCACCTCTTCATGTGAGGCCCTCCCATGGAAGCCAGCTGCCCTTCCTCTGCAGGTGGTTTAGTTAAAGGAGTTGCCTAAATTACCCCAGGGCAATTGTTCCTGCCTTACAGTAAGGTTAACACAGACCTGAAACTTCAGGTCCTCACAGTTTTGTCCATCTCACAACCACATCACCTGTGGTAGCAACTCTCCTCCTAACACACAGTTAAACAGATGCTGGATTTGTTTTAGGACCACCTTTAACAGTGGCATTACTTATAGACAGCAAGTTCAGAGGCCTCACATGGCTGAAAATGGAAGCACTTTCCTGTGCTAATGCAGCTGTGCATACAGTGGGGAAGGCATGAAACAGCATCCAAAAGAACCTGCTGGCCATCCAACCATGTGAACTCTTCCAAGCACTAGAATAAGATGGAAGGTGCTCATCACAAAGCCTTGGCCTGCCCCTTGAAGTGCTGCTCCCTGTCTTTAGAGCTTTCCTGCACTACTTTCCATGGGATGCACTCTTGCCACTCCCTCTCAGAACACTGTGACCCAGTAAAGCCAAACTGTCTTGTTGCATCCCAGAGGTGGATGATACCTGCTGACAAATGAAGGCATTCTCAAACCTTTCAGAAGAATAATTACTATTAAACTGTAAAGAGAAGGAACATTAAGGACAGGAACACTTGGCTATCAGCCAAAAAAAAAAAGGTTTGGTTTGTTTTTTCTTTTGAGGGTGTCGTGTACTTCTTACAGAAGATTGGGTGAGTTTTTTGTTTTCTTTCCATTTCCAGAATGAGGACAATGAGATTGTGCTACTTTACAAAGGTCTTACGCAAATTAATTACTCAAACATTTTAAGGAGTTGTGACAAAAGTAGCTTTAGCAATTATAATTTATATATTATTGTAAGTTTAACTGAACCTTCCCCCTTTTGCTCTTCTCTGAAGGGATCCCAACCTCTACTGGATTATCATCCCTGCGCCAGGGTGCAGATAAGACACCAAATGGTTTCCATGGGTGCATTCACGATGTCAGAATCAACAATGAGCTGCAGGATTTCAAGGATTTACCTCAGCAGTCACTGGGAGTCCTTCCTGGCTGCAAGTCCTGTAACATCTGCAAGCATGGGATTTGTAGATCCCTGGAGAAAACGAGTGTGATTTGTGAATGTCACCCAGGCTGGATGGGCCCTCTGTGTGACCAGGAAATTGGAGATCCATGTCTTAACCACAAGTAAGCTCAAACAAATGCTGAGGGGAGAGTGAAAGCTTTACAGCTAATGCATATTTCACATTTCATCTTGCAAAACCCCATCTGACTGTTTTTGGAGGTGTTGGGTCCCCACATGAGGTTATTGACAATTGTCAGTCTGCATCTGTGGCAGGTCTCAATTTCCACTTCTTGTTCAGATAAAAACGAGCTCCTTTGCTGACTCACCAAAGGAGCTCGTGGTCCTGCAGGAGCTCAGGTGTTAATGCTGCAGGTCATACCTTCAGCTGGGACTCTACACATTAAAATACAAACCCTCCTGTTAATGGGCATGGCTTAACCCCAGGAGGTAAGTGCCTGCACGGATGCAGAGCAGAGCTGCCTGTCAGTGGGAGGTACACATTTTAGGGGTTTTCTCCCAGCAGCACTGAGCCCAGTCTTCAGACATACTCCCTGAAGACCATTATACACTCCAGTGTGAGCAGTTTTAAATTTCCCAAATAGCTGACTTAAATATTACACTTTGAAACAGCCCTTTAAAGTGCAAGTTGTCATGGCAGCGTGGTGTTGCATGTGAAGGGAGCGTGTGTGTAAAGTATTTACAGTTCAAAGGCTCAATAACCACATCTCCATCAGAAACATGGGATGAATAGCTTTCTTATGGCAAATGCACAGGAAACAGTCCTGTGCAGAGCAGCAGGCTGCATATTTCAGTGTTGTTTCATAAGCACATGGAAGTACTTTTGTTTTAGAAGTTCCTTCAGTTGCTGTCTTGGAAGGCACTTTTCATGAGCACATACTTTTGACAGGTAAATTGATGCAGTGAATAATCACTCTCAGAAATATAACCTGGCAAAGGTATCATTCTAAACTTGCTTCTGGTTCTAATTCTGCAAAATACTGAAGTCTGGAAGGTGTTGAAAAGCACCTGACAGTTTACAAACCAAAGGTATGAAGACC
Organism: Aegithalos caudatus; assembly: GCA_013389925.1. NCBI lineage: Eukaryota > Metazoa > Chordata > Aves > Passeriformes > Aegithalidae > Aegithalos > Aegithalos caudatus. The sequence goes on along the minus strand of WEIU01006568.1, from coordinate 315,739 downwards.
CAAATGTTTCCTTGAATTTCCAATGTCAACACAAAGCTGTTGTGGTTGGAGAGAGAAAAATAAGGCAGTTCCAGATGTTTACATGATGAGGGATTGTTTCTCATAGTCCAGGGAGGGTGAGGCAATCTTGAACACAGCCCCTTCTAAGGAAAGTAGCTGTGTGTATTTTTAATGCTCACACACTGTCCCACCGTTCCTGAATCACTTGAGCCTTTTGGAGCTGGCTCCCTAAAGCCCTGCCCAGTGTACCCAGGGGAGTGTGGAGCCCTGCTGGCAGGTGTCTGCTGCAACACTCACACATTAATCACACTGAGGAAATGCATCTGGGAAGATCAGGTAACCTCTAATTCGTGGGGCAGAAAATACTGCTCCATACAGATTGTGACTCCCTTCATTACAGTATTTTGTATGTCTGGATCTGACTGAAACTGCTCTTATAATCTTAGTCCTTTTTAGTTCAAAGCTTAAAAATTACATGTACAAAAATTCAACGTAAACAGGGAATAATTTTAAAGTACTAGAAAGAAAATAAAAATAAGAAACGTGGGCTTATGTCAAGTTACGTTATGCCAAAGGTTTATAAGCCCTGAGCAGTTTTTCCTTGGCTGGAGAGAGTTGCTTTCCTCGCTGTTCTCAGCCCATTTCAAGTCTGCTCCTGTCCCAGAAGTGAGGACAGTGTCAGAGAACAAGGATCACCACCCCACCCTGTGGTGTTCCTCGGAAATGCCAAAGCTGGCTGCAAACCCCCGGAGCCAGGGAACCCTCAAGTGCAGCTGCCCGCTGATAAGTCTGTGCATGGCTTTGCCACAAGCACCTTCATTTATCACACTGGTTTTCATCACCTGATATTATTTGTACAGTAACTCTGCTCAGGGAGCCTGGGCATGCTGCTTGGTTGTTGGCACTCAGTTCCACGTGCTGATGCTGTAAATGTGAGCTGTCCCGTGTGGATGGCAAACCTTGGTCTGTGCTCATGGAAGAGCCTAATCTTTTCTACTTAGGTTCACAAATTCTAAATGTATTCTCTGAACGTTATCCAGTATTCACTGAAAACTCGTGGTTTTCTCCAGAGCCTTTGACACTGAGGTGTTGTTTTTGGATTAGTATCCTGGAATTAAATGGGCAGAAATGCCAAAAATCAAACATTTCTGGGAAAAGGAGCTTTCACATCTAGCAAAGATCAGCTCTAAATGCTTCTGTTTCTCCAGGTGTCTGCATGGTAAGTGCACGGCGGCCGGCGCTGCTTACACCTGTAAGTGCATGGAGGGCTACACAGGAACGTACTGTGACAAGAAAAACAATTCCTCGAGCCCCTGCAGGACTTTGAAATGCAGCCACGGGCAGTGTAAGGTCTCGGAGCACGGGGAGCCCTACTGTGAATGTGACCCCGGCTACAGCGGAGAGCTCTGTGACAGAGGTAGGCTTGGCCCCGGCGCGGGAGCCGTGCGGCTGCATTCCTGCTTTACACCCAATTTACACCCCTCTTCCCTGCCACTCCGACTTGGGGGAATGGCAAATAGAAGATAAAGCTGAGCCAGCCTCGGCAGAGCAGTACAGGGAGAACAGAAGTACATAACAGTAGGTAGCTGCTATCACACGGAGAAATGGGGACATGGAGCTGAGAGTTTTATTCTCTGTCTCCTGAATCCTCAAGGTTTGCTGCTCCCAGGATTTGGGTGGGATGTTTAAAAATAGGCTGTTGTGAGGCTTACCCTCAGCAAGCAGGGATCAGTTATTGGCACTGCTGGGAAGGGAGGTCTTACAAGGAGGAACTGCTCACCTGAAGTGGCATGAAAGATTCTCAGCTCACTCTTTTAGCTTGGGCAGGTTTCCAGAGGAATCCCACAGATCATGCTGGACTTTCCTGTGAGGGCAGATGCCCAACTCTTCTGCCATGACCTGAAAAGACTCCCTGGAAACTCACTGAGTTTTAACTGCATCCTTTCTGCTTGTTTTTGTTCTTGTCAAGAAGGAAGGAGCTGAATTATATTATTTTTATTTATGTTGTCCCTTTCCTATGCATGAACCACAGACTTTCCAAATTCTACACATGCCCATCACCAAACTGTATCTGGCTGCTGCACAGGGACTGCAGAACAGCACAGACACTTCCAGGTATCCCAGACTGCCAGTGTCACACAGAGCAGGCTGAGCTTTGCTCCAGAGGAGCAGACGTGGTAAAACTTGTGGTTGTCAAGACAGCCACAACACTCAGAGTGCTTCAATAAAACTTCAGAAGGCTTCAAATATCAGCACCTTGCCCTCTAGAAGTCTCTGATACCTTATCTCTGTTGCAATCCCATGGGCAGCTTCACAGAGCTCTGGCTCTTTCTCTCCTTCTGCAGTTCTGGCTGGATCCTTCCTGTCCCTAGCACAGCCACCTATCCCTGTCTGTCCTATGTATGGCATCTTTCCCTCTCTGTCCCTTGCATGACCTCCTGTCCCTTCCTCCTCACAGCACAGCCAGCAGATCCCACCTGACTCCCAACCACCTAACTCACGAGTTATCAGCCCCATAGCTGGGAGGGCAAGGCTGCTCCCACTCTTGGATCATTAACACAACTGCAATATATCAAGATTGCGTTCAGCACCATCTCCATCTGTCTCCCCACAAAAACGAATTCTTATTTAGCAGAAGTGTTTCAGAACTCAACACTCAGCATTCATTAAAACATTTCCAGGCTGCTGATCAAAGCCAGCAGGCGTGCTTTGCCTCGGCCCTGCACCGGATATTACACATTTGTGTAGACAAGCTCTGTTCTGGTGGCAGGTACAAAGCAATAAAAGATTAAGGTTCAGCACCATCCATCTGTTTGCCTTGAACCCCTGGCTGCTCGCTGATGTGCGAGGACTATCCAGCAAAAAGTTACCCCATTTTTTTCACTCCTTCCCATCTCTGTTGTCCCAGCAGAAAACCTCTGCCAAGGAGACATCATCCGAGAAGTGGTCCGTAGGCAGCAGGGCTACACCTCGTGCGCCAGCGCCTCCAAAGTGCCGCGCCTGGAGTGCCGCGGCAGCTGCGGCGGCGGGCAGTGCTGCGTGCCCCTGCGCAGCAAGAGGAGGAAATACTTCTTCCAGTGCCTGGATGGCTCCACCTTCACGGAAGAACTGGAGAGGCACGTGGAGTGCGGCTGCTCAAAGTGCTTATAAGCCGTCCTCCGGTCTCTTGCCACTTTAATCGACTCAGAAGCGTTATCGAAATGGGACCTATTTACTTGCAGAGTGAAGAAGAAGAAAAGAATTATTAAGTATATTGTAAAATAAGCAAAAAATAGAACTTATTTTTATTATGGAAAGTGACTATTTTCATCTTTTATTATATAAAGTATCGCACCACTTTGGGTATATGTATCATATAGTGAGCTATTTTTACCATGAAACTTTTTTAACAGTTGTAAGAAAAAAAATTTCAAAAGCTAAAAGGTTAAAAAAAAAAATTATATATATAAAGAAAACATAGCCTAACAGGAGGAACGTGGGGTGACTTTATGTGTATGCACAATGAACCGACGTAAAGGTGTTCCAAGGACCTGCCACCGGACTGATACGGGCTGAAGAAAGCTCCGAGGCCCTGGTTGGGAGTTCCAGGTGAGCAGATCCCCGAGCCCGACTGCATCCAGGCACCCGGAGAGCCTCCCCAGCCCCTTCTCTTCCCAACACTGCCGATGCTGGTTTGCTCCTGTACAGTGGCCCCGCTTGCTGTTCGTGAACTGGTTCCCTGGAGCACACAGGCACTGCCATAGCTTGAGGCTAATTACATTATTTGACTATTGTAATACTATAATGCATTTTTTGCTGTGTATGTTGTATTTATCTGTGTTCACGTTATATTCTGCAGCGACTGTATCTATAGAGCACAGGCAGCTTTATCCAAAAGAAGGGTGCGAAGGGAAAGGAAGTGGAGAAATTCATGTTGCATTTGGGGTAATTTGGGGGAAAAATGTGAAATAAGTGCTAAGTGATGCCTAATAAATGACATAGTACTTTCGTGTAAACTCCTCAGCTATGTTATTTCCCAAGTTTGTGCCTTCTTGCTCCCAGTCTCGAGCCCTTTTTTGTATATGAAATGTAAGGAATGCACTGCTACATAGTTTATCACACCTTGACACTTTAACTTGCAAAGGTTGTAAAGAGCATGAAAATACCGCAGGTGCCAGAACGCCCCTGCAACGTGTCAGCTTTTACTGCCACTGTCACTCAGCCACGGGTGTGAGCTGGGCCGTGGCTGCTGCTCTGCCACACGCTGGCTCTGAGCAGCTGCCTGCCTCCCCACAGCTTCCCAAGCGAGCAGGAGTTGCACTAAATCCACGTGAAGGTGCTCAGCTGACACCTGTCTGCCCCAGCAGGGCTGCCCTGCGCAGGGAGAGGTGTCCCAGCTGACCCAGTGCAGCCTGACCTGCTCAGCCAGAGCTCTGCTCCGTGCCCTCCTGCCTCCCCAAGGGCCCCACGCTCACCTGAGCTGTGTTCAGAGCAACTGCTGAGCAGGAAATGGAAATCAATGCAGGGATGAATTCTCACTCGGGATGTGAGGGAAAAATTGACTCTGGGAGTGAGTTTGTTTTTTGAAGGGTTTTTGTCAGGGTTGCCTTTCAGGGTCAGTACATACGTGCAAAGAGCACCATGGATACCTTGAATTCTCTCTTACTGTAAGTTTCAAACTTCCCCATCAACAACTGTTCTATTATCTGTGTCATTTCTTTCTCTAATGGAGCAAGTATTACAATCCTTTCTTCAAGTTCTCTGTCTCTAAGAAAGGTAGTCAGAGATGCTTCCTACCAGCCATAAAGTCCTTCTGGGAATCCTTACTGAGTCCTTACTGCTCTCACCAAAAGGCTTTCAGATCAGGGGATTTAGCAAAGGATGAGTAGGAAAGTTGAACCAAGAAAATGGGACTTTGGTTTGATTTGGGCTTTGGAAGGATGCACAGAATGCAACCCTGTCATGACAAGTAGAATTGTTTATTTCCCACTAAAATGAAGAAAACATCTAGATATAATACAGCCAGAAAGGTGTAACATGCTTATTGTTCTTCTGCTATGTCAGCCTCTCCTTAATTGCAGCAGTTCATTTATATTTCTCCATTATGACCAGAGCAATGTGAGCAGAAGGGACATAACCAATGTAACAGCCATCTCAAAAAATCATCAAAATAAATATCAGTACATGGAGCTGGCTAGCAATCAGTGAAACATAGAACAATCAATGTGCCAGACTCTGATTGATACAGTACAGCTCAAAAGCCAGGAAAAAACAAACCCTGGTTACAAGTACCATGGGCTGTTTTTTATTTTCAGTATAACATCAGAAGCTCATAACAGCTGGGGTTTGTGGTGTATGATAAAAATCACCTAAACCACAACCTACACGTTTTAAAAATTCATGCAAGTAACTGCAAACACTTGTACAAATATGTGCCAGGCACACTAATACCATTTCATTCCTGCTTAAGAACATTTTAATTTCTAAAGAAGCAGCTGCTGTGGTCAGGCAGAAGAAGTCCAGCCTAGCAGTGGCTCCCCAGCCCTCAGATTTGTAGCCACTCGACTGCCAAGGCCTGCAAAACACAGCCCCTCTTGAACCTGTCCAAACCTGTGCTTGCTCTGTCACTTGAGCAGCACTGTGAGACAGAGGGTGACATTTATGGGTCACACCTGCTGGAGGGTGCTTTGAAAGCCTGGCAAGGCAAAAGCCATCAAGATCTTGTTAACACATCACTCTGGGATTTACCTAAGCCAAGCCTTGCAGCAAAGGGACCAGCAACAACTCAGCAAGGCCGGCCCTCTTACTGGCCCTTTTCTGTCATGGCACCTCAGTGTTAAGCCTTGGGATAAAGAACTAAGAAAATATCTATTTTGTAACCAAATGATGCAATTTTTGTATGCTTTTAGGCAGCACTTGCCACTGGATAGTGATGCTTTATGTCCATGATTCTCTAATTGCTATAGAATTATTTTAAGAAAATAAAAAGAGCATTCAGATGTGCCAAAAATATGAGGTTAACTGAAGTGTAATTTGTTCTGAAAGTTCCTTTGTAACCTGCCTAATGTTACAATTGATTTCAAGAATTGTGGGTACATTGCAGTAGTTTTTACCTCCAGAAAGTTTTAATATAAAGTGAAGAAAAATGCTTACCCTTTAAAAATGGCAATGCAGACTGGTGTGAACTGATGTATTTTATTACTAGATTCTCATTGTGATGTAAGTTTAAATAAATTGTTGGGTTATGGAAGATTGTAACACCTCGTGATGCAGATTATTTCTCTGTGTATTAGAGGTATTGAGTCCAACCTTCAGTGTCCTTAAAGAAATGTGTCACAGGAAATGATGGAGGAACTACAGACATTCCTCTTGGACAAAGTCAAAGAACAGCTGTAGTTAAAGGTGGTATGTACACTAGTTACAATTTTTTATGGCATCACAGCCTAGTATTTTAGGAGTCTTACATGCACAAGCAAATTAAGCCACATAGTTTTTAATCCTGGGATTTTTCATTAATTAAAAACTTTATTTGCTACATTTTTAAAACTGTTTGAGGAAGGCCTGCAGCACAAACACACTCATTAATTAATGTTAGAATAAATGAAGAAATACAGGGAATGGAGCTGGAGGAGGTAAGGCCCAGGAAATGGAAGTCACACAGCCAACTGTGGATGGAAGGGATCCTGAGATGTCAAAAATCTGCTGCCACACTGCTGTAGCTGATTATTTATTATTAGTGACCCAGCAGTAACAGATTTCTGCTATTCATTGCATTCCAGCCTTAGCATAGAATAAAATGAAGCTCCCACTTAGTCCTCTGCCTTCCCTCACCCGTGCCCCTGTGCAACACTCACATATTGCTAATTATGCCTCAAACTATGGCCCTTAAGAGTTGCCTTTGCAGTTTCACGCAAAACTGCTGACAGCAGTTAGCCAATAAAAACACTCAACCTTAATGAGCATCATTAAGTCTGAACTATGAAGGTTAATTACATAATTGGAGCAGATGGCAGCGTTTTCACCTAAAGCAAACCCAGCTGAGCCCACTAAAAAAGATAGCAGGGAAGTGTTCAAAAATGTCTGGGTAGCGGCTGCTTTGGATTGCCCAAGTTTATTTGCACTGCTCGTGGCTGTGCAGCTTGGGGGTTTCTGAGCAGGCACTCAAGGAACTGCAGCCTGAGGAGACAGTGCTCCTGTTTGTGCCTCTGCTTGCACTGCCCCAGGTACCGCTGAGCAGCCCTGGGTACGAGCAAACAACGCTGGAAATGGTCTATCCCATGTTCCTTCATCTCTGTGCCTTCTGGTCGGCAGGGAATAGTTGGATGGAGTTGCTGCTTGCACGGTGGCTGGCTGCGGGGTTCGCCTTGTTCTCTGGGGTCCTGTCACTTCTGGTCTTTGTGACTCTTTCAGGAGTCACCTCCCAGTTTGTGCTCAGCTCACAGCAGGCAGCCCCGCGGGGCAGCGGGCTGGACACGCGGAGTTGGCTCCGCTCTGCCCAGCCCAAGGTACTCCCGATGCCTTGGTTTAAGGCCCAGCGAGATGTTACATTGGGTGGGCAGTCCGGTACCGGTCTGTGTGCGCGCTGAGCCGGGATGGTTTCCAGATGTTCTCCAGATGTTTTCCAGGATGCAGCTTTCCAGGACAGCGGAGGTGGATGGGATCGGCCAGCAGGTGGCGCCGCAGGGCGGCCCGTCCCGCTCCGCTGGGGATGGGATGGGATGGGATGGGATGGGATATTTCAATGGAAAGGGACCCACAACAGCTGTTTGATCCACTTGCCTGTGCAGCTCAGGGCTCATGGAGTCATAGCCTGTTGTTGAGGGCACCGTCCAAATGCCTCAAGCACTGCCAGGCCTGGGGTATCGCTGCCTCTTCAGGAAGGTTGTTCTAGGCCTTCCACAAAAAATGCTTTTTGATGTCCTGTATAAACCTCCCTAGTGCAGCACTGAATCTTCCCCATGCCTGCTGGCTGGATCCTGGGGAGAAAACCTCAGCATTTCGCTCTCCATGTCCCCTCCTCACAGAAGTGCAGAGTACGATGAGGTCACCTCTCAGTCTCTTTCCCTCCAAACTAGACAAGCCCAGAGTCCTCAGCTGCTCATCACAGGAGCACATATATGATACACAGATTTTCTGGGAAGATTTAAATAATAACTTCTCAGTTTTTATTGATCCTGAGCCATCAACCTCTTAGCATTGCTCACCTGTGATGACAGGAGTGCCTGCTGTCCCCACAACATGGCATGGGATCACCATGGCTTTACCCCAGGAAAGTGCAGGAACTGGCAGCAGAAGGGTGGCCCTGCTGAGCCCCAGGAGACCATGTGAGACCTGAGGGTGCCCAACCCTTCATCAGCACCATCCCTGGCAGCAGGACAAGGGCTCCATGTGCTGGCATATGGGACAGCTTGTGCCTATTCACTGTGGCAGCCTCAGGACACCGGTCTGACGTCAGTGTCACGGCTGCTCTTGATGTTGATTATTTCCATGCTAGCACCTTATGGAATAACAACTGATTCTGCCCGTCCTAGCCCAGTTCTGCTGCTGTTTGCTCACACACACCAAGGCAAAAGCACTGCATGCCTGCAGAGTTCATTACCCAGCAGGGTCTCCAAGCTGACAGGCGCACACCCACAGCCTGTGATACCTCTTGTCTGTGAAGAAAGCACAGCTGCTCCTCCGAGCACCTTCACCCTCTGAGAGCCCTGCAGGCAGCAAGGAACTCCTCAGGCATGGAAAGGAGCACACAGGCAGCACAAGCAGTACCTGTCAGCGTGAGTAGCTGACACTTACCCCGTGATGCAGGGGGCACCCCGCAGTCTCACAAGCAGGAGGAACAGAGGTTGCTGCAAGACTCGCACAGCTTTGTGTCTTGTTCCTCTGTGATCTCTTGACCTTCTATTTTCCCAGGGCTTCTGAGCTTTCAAAGTACAGTGATGCTCAAGGTAGTCTGGGGATGACAGTGCCTTCTCTGACTTGTCTATGAGGTTTGTCCCCGTGGCACAGGGATCACTCTTTTTCTATAAAATAATCTTTTACAAGGCTGTGTCTTATCTGGGGAGGAAAAGTGCACATCCTACCTCTGAGGTGTGGGGAGGAAAGCAGGTAAATGAGTGTCCAGGGGAGAGCTCAAAACTGACAGGGAATCAGGCCATTTTCAGTCCAGCCCTCCAGCCAATCTTGCACCAGCAGCATTTAACCAGCTCCTCTGCTGGAGGAAGGGGGGATGTTTGGAGTGATGGTGTTTGTCTTCCCAAGTCACCGTCACATGTGATAGAGCCCTGGTCCCCTGGAGAGGGCTGAGCACCCTCCCACCCATGGGAAGCAGTGAATTCATTCCTTGTTTTGCTTTGCTTGCATGCACACCTTTTACTTTCCTGATCAAACTCATTCCAAGAGTTTTCTCACTTTTACCCTTCTAGTTCTCCCCCCAGTCCTGCTGACAGGGGAGTGAGAGAGTGGCTGTGAGGGGTCTGACTGCTGGCTGGAGTTAAACATCAACAGGCAAGAGCCTCAGCCCTGCCTTTGACACTTCTGGCACAGCAAGGTTACAGGAACCAAATACCACAAGGTAATTTAGGTGGGGACTTTGCAGCACAGGAGATAATATCAGGCTTTCACAGAGCATGTGATAAGAGCAGGCACAACAGGCAGTTCTTATAAAGCAGCTTACACTTCCTTAATTACACACCAGCATATTTTGCATCTCTTAACCTGCCCTAGTTTCTCCTGATAAAGCGCTCATTGAACTGTTGGGGGCAGGGGGTTTAATATTTTTCTTATTTACTATGTAGAGCTAAATACCAAAATGTGATTTATGGCCTCAAGACAGGCTAAGTTGCTGACACCAATAAATAAATGAGGTTCTTAAATAGCAATGAAATAGTTTTCATTTCACCCCAGTAATACTGATTAAAAAAAAAAACAACTCATTGCCTTCAGATAAAATCCTCTCATCTGGTTTCATTACCAGTAGTTATATAAGTATATATGTATATACATTTATATAGCAAATCATATATTCACCTTCAGATTAATTTATTTATTCTTAATTAGGAGCTTTTCCAAGCAGTGTGTTGACTGGCATGCAAATAACTCTTATCTCCAAGTGCTCATAACTTATAGATCAATTGCTCTGCAAATTAATGAATGTTCTGAGCCTCTCACAGGCCCACGTTAAATTTGCAGTTTGAGTTAAACCTCTGCTCTGAGACAGACTAAAGATAGGTGAGCACTGATCTCAGTTTCATTTTTGGGGGTTTTATTTCACATATTCTGTCTTAGCTGTGACATTCAGATAAAACACTGCAGCTTATTGCAAAGAAACCGAAACTTCAGATTTGCTGATCTTGTTTTTAACTGAACAGCCCTTAGCTCACTCGTTATCATAGAGCCCTTTATCTATTCCAATTTTTCACATGGGGTGATGAGTTAAGAGGGTTTGCTTGATAGAGTAGCTAAAGTGGGCATCCAGTGTATTAAAATTCAGAACTTCCTCCTAAAACCCATGCACAAAATATGCATTTTTGTCCATGACAGAGTCAGAGGCTGGAAAAGCAGTCAGTGAATCTGCATTGCTGAAAAGGGAGAGTTATCATTTCCTCAGTGAAAGGTTGGGTCAGGAGCTTTTCTGCCTGTTTCAAGACAGCAGGAATCAGACAGCTCTCAGGTTGTACACTACATTTTTTCTTATTTTTCTGGGTTGCATGTATATATTTATTACCAGCACTTCCCAGGGATGGTATTTCATTTCCTCTAGAGTTAGAAGGTGTGTAGGAAACAGTGTCAGTGCTGGAAAAAAAAAGTCTCGGAATTAAGGTAATAAAAAAATCTCCGTGCAAATCTGTTTTCCCCAACCCCACCAGAGATGTCTGCAAGACACCGGATAGCTCATTTTACACCAAACATTCCACACTGCACAGTCTAGTGACAGGCAGGAAATTAAAGACTCTTTTCCAATCACTGTGTATATTTATGAGTAAGTTAATTTCCAGGTAGCAGCTAAATTCTTGTATTCCCTAACACGTATGTAAATGCTTGTGTTTAATGTTCTAATAGTAAACTACATAGTAGTGAAAAACCACAAACCACACCAAAATTTCCTCACTTTAACACATAGGAATTTCCACAATTACATATAGTTTACAGAAAGAGAGAAGTTCTGCAGCCTTGCTCATACACTCTGAACTTCCTTTAAAGGATGACAAATGAACACGTAGATGACTTCTGAGTAAGTTTTCCAAATACAGATATTTCAGAAAGGAAATATGATATGGGAAAGGGCATCCACATGGAGAATTTCAGCTTTTTAATGTAAGATTCTGGAATAAAATGAACAATAAATATGTTATAGGTTTTACATGTTTAGGAGCAGTGGGGGAATGGAGGGTGAAAAGACAGAGTTCCTGTCCTTACACAACAGGTTCGTGAGTAAACCTCATGCCCAAGAAGCTGAGCATTTGTGAATGGTTATTTCAAAAGATACTTTTGCCAAAGCTAAACTCCAGACACAAAGAAACTTCAGCTTCCAAGACAGAGATTATGCCCAAATCCTCCTCCTAGACCAGAGCTTTTAGGTTCATCCTAGGTCACAGTAACTGATCTATAATTACGTGGCACTTTATGACAAAGGAGAGGGGAGAAAGTGGAAAAAACCCATTATGAATTCTTGTTGGAAAGCCCAGGGTTGTGTGAGCAGTAGGTGGGAGACCTCACCATGTCCTGCCACCGGAGGTTGGCTTCCCTCTGGCTGCAGAAAGTCAGGAGAGACTCCACATCCCCCGGAGGAGGTGTGACATGGAGTGGCTGTGCTGAAAAGGAGCCAGTGGGTGCCCGGTGACATCCTGGCCTGTGCCAGGAGCAGTGTGACCAACACTGGCCCCCTGTGCTGGGCACTGGTGAGGGGCACCTCAAGGCTGTGTCCAGCTCTGGGCCCCTCAGTTCAGGAAGGACATTGAGGGGCTGGAAGGAATTTAGAGAAGGGAATGGAGCTGGGGATGGGTCTGGAGCAGCAGGAGCAGCTGAGGGAGCTGGGAAAGGGGCTCGGCCTGGGGAAAAGGAGGCTCAGAGGGGGATTTGTGATTCTGCACAATTCCCTGACAGGAGGGGACAGCTGGGGGGCTGCTCCCGGGGAACAGGGACAAGGGGAAACAATCTCAACCTCTACCAGGGAAAGTTGGACACCACAAGGAATTTCTTCACAGAAAGGGTGATTAGATATTAGAATAGGCTGTCCAAGGAGGCAGTGGACTGTTCCTGGAGGTGTTTAAGGGAAGACTGGACATGGCACTCAGTGCTCTGGTCTAGGTACCATGGTGGTGTTCAGTCCTAGGCTGCACTCAATGGTCTCAGAGGTGTCTTCCAGCCTGATTGTGTGATTAGACATCAGCCTGTTGCACCAGGTGAGGAAAAGTTTCCAGAGAAATGAAGTTATTGCTGCAATCACTGAAGTCCAGGCACAAAAAAGAAGCCGTTTCTCAAACTGCTCCGCTGCTTAATTGTGAGAGCACTTCAGTCAGAGCGAGGGGAAATGAAAGCAATCTTCAACTTCCCGTTTTATTTAGTGACACACAGCATTCGCGTGCTCTCGCAGCCCCGCAAAGCGCGAACCCCGGGGCCCGACACCGGCAGTACGTGAGGGTGTCCCAGCTCCGGGGGGCCGTGCCCGGGCCCGTCCCCGCTCCC
>WEIU01006568.1:270057-302720 GCA_013389925.1 Aegithalos caudatus | reverse complement strand
GGCCGGCAGCGAGCCGGGCAGCCGCCGCAGCGCCATGAAGATCAAGGATGCCAAGAAGCCGTGTAAGGCCGGGCCGGGGGAGGGGGCGCGGGGCTGCGCGGCGGGCGGTGGCCATCCATGGATCCGGGAGATGCCCGCAGAGACGCGTCTCGCTCCTGTGCGTCCCTCTGAGGGACGGGTCGGGGTTCAGGTGATCCTCAGTGCTGGCGTCGGACGGACTAGAATAGAAAGTGATACGATCGGTTTCTTGGGGATGGGTGCTGTGTTTGATGAAGATGGCACTTAACTACTGTGCTGAACATCTGCGCAGGTGGCTGCAGTTGCTACAGTTTTGTTTTTTAAGGGCTAATCAACTTCTAGATCTTTTTCGAATATTTACTAATATTTGCATAGAACTCTTTCTATAAAATACGCTGAACGCTCCCCTTTAATAATCCCAGCTGTAATAACATTTCTTACCGTGTGTTATTCTGGAGTGCCGTGTTTGTTTTGGAGGGCGCAAACGTGTTTCAGACTCAGGTGAATGTAAACAAAATGTCTTAAGATTACAGCTGCTTCTTGGGAAGAGCTGTTCGGGTTGAGAATGGTTATCCGTGCAGTTGGTGCGCTCTCAGTGCAACAGACGCACAGCTGTGCGAGGCAACACACCTGTCAAGCTCATACAGGTGTGCCTTAGCTGAAAGGGATGCAGGTATTGCTCCACGGAGTTCAGCATCTTTTTCTTTGGCATCATACTTAAAGACCTATTTTCAGGGTGAGTTACTTTATAGAAAAGATGGCTAGTCCCAAATTTCTAGGCCTCGTGTTGTTCATATGGCGTGACTGGCTAATGAACAGCATGCAACTAAGATAGGATATTTGATGTCAATGTTTGAAATTTCTTTTTTGAGCAGCCCAAAAAGAAGAAAATCACCAAACATTTGACACAGGAAATATTAGCATAGCTCTAGAAATAGCTATAAAGGCTTTGAAAGTACGTTGTTTCCTGTGGTCTGTTGGGGAAACCCTAAATACGCATCTTGTAGCACACAATTAACCGTCACCTCTTGTTAGTGCCAGAGTGTGGAAATTGCTGAATTGACTGTAATGGTTTTTATGAAGAGCAGAGTTCAGGCAGCATTCTTTTCCCCTGGTATAATATTAAGAAATCTCATCAAGACAGCGGTAGCTGGCTGTAAAATGTTGTAGTGGTTTGATAATTGAAATGAAGAGACTGTGGCTGGCTGCTCCTACTGTAGAAACCTGCTAATTTCAGGTCTGTTTCTGCTTGACCTAAAAGCCTTGTCTTCTGTAGTGGTGGATTTAAGCCTCATGGTTAAATAACAGTGCAAATGTTATCAAGAAGTTTTAACTGCTCAAATATGCTGCATTTGTAGTTAGGCTCTTCCAGTTCTCGAATTTGAACTTTGATGTTGGTTTCGTGATGGGAATTAGAAACAGTTGGAGCTGCATAAGCAGGATGGGAAGGATACAGAGTCAAGCTACGTTGTTTATTTCTTCTTGACTCTTGAACACACTTTGGAGCTGGTGGCTTTTTAAAAGATAATAGCACAGAGTTTCTTAGGCAGTGAACTTTAGACTCAGTCTGCAGATTTCTGCTCGTGGTTAATCACACTGAGAGAGCAGCTGAATGTTTGGAGAGGACAAGATCCACAGAAGCTCTGAAGACTGAAATTGATGTTCAGGGTCTCTGGTACCCAAATACTGCTGTCAGTTTGGCTTGAATGCTCGCATCAGTGTGAAAGCTGAGTTGGGCTCACAGTACCACTTTTAGACTGTTTACAATTCATTTGGCTAAGACACTTGTAGACACTTTTCAACACAGTTGCTGAGTGTACATTCCTTAGACCAAGTGAGTACCTAATCAGCTGTGGTGGAGCCAAATGTGATTCTGGGGAAAAATGGATAATTGTTACTTAAGAACCTGCAAAGTAGAATTGAGTAGATTGCTTTAATCTACCTGTACTTTATCTGTGATGTTTAGCATCAGGAAGGAAGGCCTGATTGCAGTGACTGGCAGGAGAAAGGTGAGGGTAAAATGGAGACACCAAACCAGTTCAGAGTGTCTGATGTGGTTACACTGCCTAGACATGTTTGTGTGGTCCTCCCTTCCAGATCGTCACCAGACTGGTGCTGTCACTGAATTGATGGAGTAAAAACTGTGAGAAATATAGCAGGATTTACGGAACGTGGCTTCTGAGATTGGTATCTTGAAAGAGGTGAGCAAAGGGCCATTTAAATCTCATCTGCTGGGGATGAGAGGAGTCAAGCATTTTAAAGGGAGATAAGAAATTCAAATCAGGAAAACCTTATACTGAGTAGCAGTGGAAGCTGGAGAGGTTGTGGAGTCTCTGTTCTTGAGGATTCTTGAAAAACTTCTGATGCCTCAGAGTGTTGACTGGCCAAAGCTGTAGCTGACCTCATGTAGTGCTGGCAGTTTTCCTGCTGGTGTAACAGAGGTCAGAGCAGATGACCTCCAGAGGAGCCTTGCAGGCAGCAGTTGCGTGATAGCTCTCCTGAGGAAATGCCCTTGGGATAGGATGGCTGGCAATTTCCAAGGAAATTTGCAAAGGTTGTTTGTGGGTTGAGATGATAAATTGGAGAGCAGCAAGTGTTGCAGAAGTGCTGCTATGTAGGATCTGCCCAAGGGGAAGAGAGCAGGAATTCATTGAGAGCGAGCTGTGCGTGTTGGCGGGGAAGGCGAGAGCCCTGTGCCAGCCTCTCCAGGGGAGCTGGAGCCCTTCATTCCTCTTGGCTCTGCCTGTAACCCAGTGCTGAGGGAGAGACAGAGACTTCCAGCTTTTGATACACTCTGTATCTAACTTGTTGCACTTTGTTCCTTTGGATTATTGAAAATAGCTTGAGAACAAATGTGTGCCTTTTCCTTGAAGCGAGTTGAGACACACCGATATATAAATGTACATTGCCGAGATTTGAAAAATCCTGCATCGGTATAAAGGAAAGGTGAAAATTTCAAGTTTATTTTCTCCATTGTGGTTCTATGGACACATGTAATCGTTGAGGACACGTGGAGGATTAGTGTAGTAAAATTGATGAAAAATCCCATTGGGTTGATGGAGAATCCCTCATAAATAGATGGATTTTTTTTTCCCATGGAATTTGCTGCATAGGTTTTTTTTGTATCCTAGCATTTTCTTATTAGTCCTTGAAAGCTGATTATTAGCCCATAGCAGATGTTACAGGCTCTCACTTGATTGCAGTTGGAAAATGTATTTCTAATAATGGATTAATACTGCCAGGAACAGCGAATACTAAAAGAGTTATACACAGTGCATCTTTAAGTGTTAAATTATGCCTCTGCATTCTGTCTCACCATAATAACACCTATCCCCAAAGAGACCGCTGCTGAAATGTCAACAAAATTACCAGAATGAGCAAGGAGGGAGAAGCTGAAAGCAGTGATATTTTCCTGTATTAAGCTTTATGTGGTACCCACTTGTAGAAGTGATAAAGCCCATGAAGAGCAGTTACAGTAATTGCCCATTACCACCTGTCCTCCCACTGTGAACGGGGCTGTTCTGGAGCGTGATTAAAGGTGCCTGAGTGGGAGTTTGCAGAGCGTGATGGAGTTTTCCCACAAGGAGAATGGGAGGATGTGCCAGGGCGTGTCAGATACATTGACTTTGCATGTTAATTCTGTCCAGCCCAAATGTATTTTGAGCTGGGACTTGGGATATTTGAACCAAACGCCTGTTCCGCAACTTGTTAAGGAGAGAAAGTCTCCAGTGTCTCAAGGGCTAAGGACACTTAAGTGCAGTTTTGCTCTGTAGAGGCTCATAGGCCATTTAGGCTGGTGTTCATGGGCACTGCAAAGGCATTTTGCTGCCCGGCCTTCAGGTTAATCCCATTTAATTTAGCAGTTCAGCAAGCTTTGGTGTGTTTTCTCTTAACTCGTCCCATTGCTCCCATTAGCTGCCTTAGCCCCCCAGCTGATGTAGCTGTTAAAATTTGCCATCAGGTTTTACTTGGCCTCATGCTAATGTTTTAGGGAAATGCTGGAAGTATAAGAATGGATGCACATGCACAGAAGAAAATGCATTTGAAGAAACTGCACAATGCATTTAGTTTATGTGTTTATAAACATTAACTGTGTAATAGTTCAGTATAACTTTTAAATTGTTGTTTGCCTTGTCAGTATTCAGATAAGAATGGGATCCA
Organism: Aegithalos caudatus; assembly: GCA_013389925.1. Classification (NCBI taxonomy): domain Eukaryota; kingdom Metazoa; phylum Chordata; class Aves; order Passeriformes; family Aegithalidae; genus Aegithalos; species Aegithalos caudatus. The sequence continues at coordinate 298,541 of WEIU01006568.1, read as the reverse complement.
AGGTTAATTTTGTTGTCAAAGGCTACATGCTGAGCTGAGTTAGATAAGTTTTGGGCATCAGAAGTGATGATACTGCATACTTTCATAAAGAACTGTTGCAGTGCTGGCAGAAGTAAGTTTAATTTTTCGTGGATTTCATGATCTTTTTCCTTTCTTGTATTTTAAAGCTGTATAGCATCATGAACTTTGGCACCCCTTGGCAGTTGTTCCCCAAGCCGTGTTTGTACTTGGAATGCAACAGTCTTATTTCTTAATAATGCATAAGCTTTCTTACAGAGATGACACAAATGTGGTAGGCTGTTCTTTGCTGTCACTGACAGCTGTGAATTTATTTTTTCCCCATGGTGCCAAGCTTCTAGCTTGAATTGGGAGTTAGCTACTCTTCTTTGAAGGTTGATTCTTGTTAATTTATGCAGGATTGACCCAGAGTGTCACTTTATCTTACAGGGAAAATGAAGTATTTCAAAGGTGTTTGTGTTTCAAATATGTCATTACATTCATAGGAAAGAGGTTGACAGGAATCTGTTTCGCAGTTTTTAAAAGTGAAATACAAATAGAACATTAAACTGAGGAATCTTAGGCTTGAGTGAATAAGTGGGAGTAGTTAATCTTTGAGTGTGTACTTCCTGGAGCTTTGGATCCAGAATGGGTGTGCAAAATCAAAATACAAGTGTATGGTCTGGGTGGGAAGCTTCAAAGGTCCCCTGAAGAACCCATGGAAAAGGCAAACACTTCAACCTTTGTGCTTGCATTGGCAGAAACAAGACATTTACTGTAATTATCTCCTTTGGCATATAAAGACCTTGTATGATAAGATAGAAGTAACCTTAAGACTGCTGCCAGTGACTGTGTTCGGCACGAACTTGAGAAGTGCAGACACAAGAGAATGAGGCTTCCCTGTATCTCTTCCTCTTCCCTATACCTGTCTATAGATACCCTGTATCTCTAAAGATTGTTAAGATTTAAATAACGAGCACCAGCCACACCAGCATGGGCTCTCTTACTCAGCAGAACTGCTCCATCATTACGTGACCACAGCGCGCCTCCCTTGCGGGAAGTGCTTTAATAATTGCAGGAAGCAGTTCTGGAGAATCCTTCTAAAGATTTTCTTTTCTAAATTCTGAGCAGGTTGCCCCTCAGAGCTGGCTTCACAGCATGAACTGAGCAATCTCTTGCTTTATTGCAAGGGTTCCTGGTTGCTGTGTCTAGGTAGGGACCACAGTGGCTCCTGGCAGAGCTGGGGAGTGAAGGAAAATCTGGATTTGTAATTAAGGAGGTTGTATATTATGGTACTCCACTTGCTGTCCTGAAGGTAGTTAAATTTGGTGTGAAGTATCACATTAAACACCATATGGGTTTTGACTTCCCAGTCAGTGTTATACTTCACATATCTGTCTCTTCTTGGATAATAAAGTTCTGTATTTTGTGTATTCTTAAATAGAATACACAAAATACGGATCTTTACTGTCTCTTAAACAGAGTCTGCCATGACTTCCTAAAAGCAGAATGTGTGTTTTTGAAAGAGTTTTGTGTAGTTTATGTAAGACAGTTGGGCTTGTTAAATAAAAAGCTGGATTCTTACTTTCCCATTTTTCAAATTGTTGCTGACCACTGCAGAGCTGCATAGGACTTTGAAAAGTTGGGCCCTGGATTTGTTCTGTGAATAGCAGTTAAATTCTCAGCAAGGAATGTTTCTGAGCTGCGCATCACTTTTTGTGGAATATTTCTGGGAATGATAATCAAGAGGAAGAGCTGAAAAAACCTTTTAATGAGCTAATCCCCACAGAGCTGTGGAAAAAAGTCCAGTTTTAGTGCAGGGGAATTGACTCTCCTTATGGGCTGAAGCTGTGGAATGATGGTTACTGTTGTGCAAGCCTTCAAACCTAGCACCTGCAGACCTGTAAGCTTGGAAAAAAGGTTGTGTAATAGACACTGGCCTCATCCAGACATATTCCTGTAACTGTGACTGCTGAAAGGATCAAGCTGATGTGCAGGGATATTTTTTCCTAAAGCTTTTGCTGCTGGTGCTCTGCTTCTAAATCTCTCAGAGAAGTATGACCCACAAATATAAGTATAAAAATAACTTCAGAGTCATTTATGTATCCCTGCATCCAGATATGATGGATCCTGAGCCAAGATATATCCTAAGCAAACCTGCATCAGTAAGAGGAAGTCTCATGAGATTGCCATGTTGTGTCCATGTACAGTTACATTCAAATTCGGTAGAATCAGTGTATTTCAATTATTTAAAGACAGCTCAGGCAGGGATAAATCTTGTATCCTTGCAGTCCCAACTGATTGTGTCCCTGCCATTTGTGTGTACGTGGATCCCCTTCTGTGTTTGGAAAGCAAAATGGCTTTCATTACTGGCTGCACCTGTAATAAAATCCATATAAATCAATCCAGAGTGGCTTGCATGCACAAAGATCTTTGTGTAACACCTTTTTGCTGGTATGAGGACTAAGTTAACAGTACGTGGGCCCAGTTGCTTGTCAGAACTCCTCCACCTTGCAAATGAAACTTGAGCAATGTACTTGCCAGCCAAATCTTGACAAATTTTCAATAGAAAAATGTAAGCCTTCCTGGGGTTTGTCACAGAGGTGAAAACTGGCCTCTTTCTTCAGTTCCAAAATCTGTAAATGGCTGTTAAGATCACTCAGAGAACCCAGAAAACTGATTGTGTACAGCATGATCCATTTTTCAGTATCAAATGTGTTGTGGTTTAAATTACGGCATGAACGTACAGTTCAGCTGGTCTTGTTTTTTACTTGGTGTACAAGATCCATAAACCTCCAGACTTACAGGGGCGTGACTAATGCTGTATTTGCAAAAGCTTTTTGCATCATTTAACATGGGATGAAGTGGATCTTCTGACAAACAGGCATGACTTGTACCAAATCATCCTTAAACTCATGACATGAACTTTCAGCTGTTCCCTCCTCTTTCCTGTTTTGGAGGACAAGATCCCAGTTATTCACTAGGCCTGCTGAACGGGAAGAATCCAGGTAGTGCTTGGGTTGGTGTGTCCTAGTTAAATTCTGCATGGCTTGGATTGACTCCTACAGGCATCAACTGCCCTTCTTCAGTTTTGTTCTTGTTTCATCATTCATGGCAAGAGGTTGAGACTTGGTGAGGTCACTTGATAAAGCCTCAGCTAATTGTGGTCCAGGAGGAAGATGACAGATTTTCTTCTTTCCAGAGTCTCAGGGTGAAGAAGGCTGCATGCAGTCACAAACACAGTTCATGTGTCTTTATGCTAAATCTTATGCTTAGCCCTCAGTTTTATGGAAAAGAGACCAGGCTTATAGAACTCCTTCATCTCCACTTCAACCTAGATTTTGCTCACAGAATTTACCTTTGTATTTACATTTTGTTTTTCAAAGTAAGATAACCAACTAAAATTTTTTGTTAATATCTGTAGATATTCTCTTGACGCCCATTTCTGAAAGTTGAGGCATCATCAAAGTTTCTTTTCTTCTTAACTTTAGCACTCAATAAATGAACTGACATTCAGCCAGCCTTGCCTAAATATATTAAAATATTTTGGTAGGTCATTCTTCTCAAGGATAGATCCCACTGGCAATGTAAATACAGTGTAATTGCATCTTGCTCATGATAAGCATATTAACATCTTTCTGGTTTTATTCCTGAGTTTCATGCTTCTGTGAGATATAAATTACATCTGAAGAAATAAATTGGAACACTAAAAAAAGAAAGAAAGAAAAGAGGAAGCAAAACCAAGCAAGTTATAGTGTCAATTAGGAAATAGAATATGAGTTCAGAGCTGGATATCCAGGATCTTTTTTAAACATAAAAATTAAGTTTTAAATACTGTTTCTGGGAAGTGACAGTGGGAAAGCTCTCAGTTGAAGATGTTGTCTTTGCTTTAGGGTTTCTGAGTATCTGTTTCACTGCACTTAGTTAGGAATATTTATTGATACAGGCATACTCAAATTTTGGTCCTGCATGTCAAAGACTAAATCCCTTTTGGGAACTGCAGTCATCCTACATAAGGGGCAAAGGCAAAGCACTTGTGATGTAGTGGTGTTATTTTGTAGCACAGAAATTCCCCCTTCTTAGGCAAGGTATTAAAAAAAAAAAAAAAAATGGAACCTAAATTCAGTAATATTATTGTTTTCTTTGGCTTGCACTTTTTAGTAGAACATTTTGTTGTCCCTTTAACTTCAAGAGATAGAAACTGGACATCTTAACTGTGTCAATTTTTAAAGTGCATGTAAATAAATTAAAGTTTTCCTCTCAACAACCACGTTATGTGAGGGGCTGCTAGAGGAGGAGTAGCTGGCCTGCTCCTGCTGTCAGCTGTAATGTGTAACCTGCTTTCTTCAAGTGTGCATTGCAGTGTTTGTGCTGAACTACGTCAGAGCTGTTATTTTAGAAGTGAAGGTTATTTTAATCCTTCGTTCTCAATTAAAAAAAGTGATTGAATTTTGTTCATGAGTTGATCTGAAAGACAGGGTACAATTTGGGGAGTTTTTAATTCAGCTTTCCGAGCACCTTACAGCATTTAAACGTGTAGAGTTTCTCATTTCTCCATTTTTACCTGAGGCCAGAGAGATATTTAAGTTTGTGTAGTTGAAACGAGCTCTAGTTCTTTTTTCCTGTGAGGTTTGTTGTCAACGTCTGTCTTGTTGAAAAGCTCCACGTATGGCTTTTGTTCTCCAACAAACCTAACGGCTCACTCTTGTATCCTCACAGCTTTCCCATGGTTTGGCATGGACATTGGGGGAACGTTGGTCAAACTTGCCTATTTTGAACCTATTGACATCACTGCAGAGGAGGAGCAGGAGGAGGTGGAAAGCCTGAAGAGCATCCGCAAGTACCTGACTTCCAACGTAGCCTACGGATCCACCGGCATCCGGGATGTCCACCTGGAGCTGAAAGACTTAACCATTTTTGCTCGAAGAGGAAACTTGCACTTTATTCGGTTCCCAACTCATGATTTGCCTACCTTTATCCAAATGGGAAGAAATAAAAACTTCTCAACACTACACACGGTGCTCTGTGCCACCGGCGGTGGCGCGTACAAGTTCGAGGAAGACTTTCGCACAGTAGGTAGCCTGGCTTGCCTCTGCCTGAAGCTGATGCTAAAACTGTGGAAAATTCTAATATTTTTCAATATTAATTGTATTAAGTATGGTGGGAAGTTAGAGCCTTCCTGGAATGCACAGGAGCTGTTAATTGTCCTTCTGCTTTATGAGAGAACGGCAGCTTAAATACCACGTGCAGAGCTGTGGAAGAGCTGTAGTGAGCCTTTAGCCCCACAGAATTTCTGAGCTGTGGTTTTCCTGTGATCCTTGGAGTGTTAATGAAGTTGCAAGGATAGTTAGTACAATGCCACTGAGCTTTTTATATGGTGATCCTTAGAAGTCACTGTTCAGACTTGTAAGATCGGGGAGGAACCCCACAAACCTTGAACAGATTTGCAGATGTGAGTTCCACCAAGATGACACCCTAGAGGCCACTCTAGGGTATTTGATGACCTTTTTCTTCATTTAAATTGATGAAAAATGTTGTTAATTTTTCAGTGGAGTAATGTCTTAGTATCTCAAAAGTGATCTTTGAGCTTACCAAAGCAGATACTTATACTGCATCTCTCTTTTTGATTCAGGTCTGAGATCTGCATTTACACTCAGATTGACTTGCTAGTTTTTGTATTCAGAATTTAGGTCTAAATTCTTTGTTGGCTTTATAGTGGCATTGAAATTCCTGATTTAGTCACATGAGATAGATTCTTAAAAGTTGGGCAGTTCCAATATAGTCATAAATTTGTAGCACATTTGTGCAGTGTTAGAACATGTTACCACAGTCTTTTTTTCTTTGTTAACACAGATTGGAAACCTCCAGCTGCACAAACTGGATGAGCTTGACTGCCTTGTCAAAGGCTTATTGTACATAGACTCTGTCAGCTTCAATGGCCAGGCAGAGTGCTATTATTTTGAAAATGCCTCAGATCCCGAGAGATGCCAAAAGATGCCTTTTAACCTGGATGATCCATACCCATTGCTGGTTGTTAACATTGGTTCAGGAGTCAGTATTTTATCAGTCCATTCCAAAGACAACTACAAAAGAGTAACTGGAACAAGGTAATTCAAAAATCTTTGTTGGGGTTGTTACTCTGTGGGGCAATGACATAAGAATCTTTCACGTGAGGAAATGCTGTTTAAAAGCAACTGGTTTTTTGTGTCCATAGTCTAGGTGGAGGGACCTTTCTTGGGTTATGCAGTTTGCTGACAGGCTGTGAAAGTTTTGAAGAAGCTCTGGAAATGGCATCCAAAGGAGACAGCACACACGCTGACAAGCTGGTTCGGGATATTTATGGAGGAGACTATGAAAGATTTGGTCTGCCAGGATGGGCTGTAGCATCCAGGTAAGCAGGAGTCTCTTTGTGTGTTCTTGTGTTGGTTTGGGGAGCTTCAAAAACAAGACTCAGACTATTCATGCAGAGAGAACTGCTTTTTTGCAGGGTTTTATTGTAGTCAAGTTACATTTTTATCCCAGAGGTATGTCTCCTCAGCTTTCCTGGAGGTTTAAAGCCACGTGCAAGTGCAGGTGCCTGCTAGGTCGATATTGAAGAAACTTCCTGAGGTATTTCATGCACAGCTTTGTGTGAGTCAGAGGGAACACAAGGTGATCTCAGGAGCAGCAGGAACAGAGTGCAGAGGTGGTGTGGTGAAACCCAGCAGGCAGCTAAACTCCACATGGCCACTCAGGCACTCCCTCCAGTGAGATGGGGGAGAGAACTGAGAGGAAAGAAACAAAATTTGTGGGTTGAGATAAAGAGTGTTTAACAGGACAGAAATGGAACAGAACAGAATGGTCCCCTCCCAACTCCCTGTGCACCCCCATTGTGCTGACTGGTGGGGTGGGGTGGGGTGAGGAGAAGAAAAGGCCTTGACTGTGTGCAGGCCCTGCTCAGCAGTAACAAAAACATCCCTGTGTTATCAACAGTTTCCAGCACAAATCCAAAACACAGCTCCATAGTAGGTACAATGAAGAGAATTGACTATGCCAGCTAAAACCAGCACACAGCTACTAGGAAGGAAATTAACTTTGTCCAACTCAAAACCAGTACAAGAGAGGGGGAAAAAGTACCAGTTTCTTTTTGATTTGCTGGAGTCTTTTAATAGAGCCATTGTCTAGAGGGAAGGTCAGTGGGAGATGGCTTTTGTGTTGCTCTTAGAGTGGAGCAATTCCTAATTTTCTTTGGAAATGTGGTTGTCACTACAGACACCTGATGTAATGTTTTAACTACTTTCCTCACTGGTGAGGAATGTTGAACACAAACAGTTTGCACCATGAGAATGAATGTCATTGTCAATGACAGAGGACTTCTGTCACAGCTGCACATATTATTTCCATTGGGGAATATTATTGATGATATTGCAGCTTCACTATCCTTACAAAAGATAAGAAAAATAAACTCTGCAAGTGAAGCTGATATGTACATAAGAGTGTTCATTAAATCTTTGCTGTTATTCCATAGTGAGTCATAATTCATGGCAACTTAATTGTTCTCCCTCTGCTGCCACCTGAGTCCAAGCCTGGAGAGCCCATGTGCTGAGAGGTTTTAGTATGTGCAAACTTCACACTTTAGTCAGTACGTTTTAACTTGCTTTATGTTGGTGCTTTCTGTTCTCATTTGCTTTTTAAGATCCTCAAGAGCCTTAATGGCTTTTTGAGTTTTAGAAAAATCAAGATTCCTGCTCTCCAAACTGACTTACATCTGGCACAGAATTCTTGGTGGTAAAATATCACACGTAGCTATGGATTCTTCTCTTTTGTGCTGTGCATGGTAAGGGAAGTGCCCTTCTGATTCAGAACTCTTCATTTGTGCAACCTAAATTGCATTTTGTCAGCTGTTCTGTTTTGTTTCAGAGGGTTGTGTTCCATCATAAAACCATTCAATTAATCTCTGGTTTTCTTCTACTTTGAGAATAGAAGAATGGATAGGTATTTGTGAGGAAGCAAGCATGAGAAGTGGAGGATTTACCCATCAAGCAGTGACTTAATTTACAGTGACTAGATTTGCAGAGTAGTCTTCTGTGAAGAATAAGACTGTTTTACTGTAGGTGGTTCTTCATGGAAGTCAACAATCTGAACAAAAATATTTTGCTAGGGGGATGTTACTGTAACACAATTGATTGTGGAGAAATAAATACAGATGTAGTGTCAAATTTCTGTATTTAATACAGACTTGAAAAGCAAAAACATGAGATACAGGTTCTGTTACAGCATAAAAAAATCCATTCTGAAATTATTTGAAATGCACATGAATCACTTTGTAACTCATGGCCATTTCTCCTGTTCCAGTTTTGGGAATATGATCTACAAAGAGAAGAGGGAGTCTGTCAGTAAAGAAGATCTTGCAAGAGCCATACTGGTTACCATCACCAATAACATTGGCTCCATTGCCCGGATGTGTGCAGTGAATGAGGTAAAAACTTCTGACAAGAATGATCTGTCTGCTGCTCTGTTATTTACCTTCACATGAAATGACTGCTAAAATGGTGTAAAGCTTTTAACACATTCTCAGATGAAATGAGGAAGTTCATGTGGTAGCTTTGAGTTGGGCCTGGTCACCCTGTTTTAGCAAGGGGATTTCAAATCCTTTATCACAGCATCCTGAGCTCACCTTTGGGCTCCATTCTTTAAAAAAACTCCTCATCAGGTACCCTCCCCAATGGCAAAGATATCCTTGTCCCCCTTCTCCAGAGCCAGTCAAAATATTCTGAAGCAGTTCCTAGTACTTTAACCACAGAACAGTGAGGGTTGCAAAGGATCCCTGGAGATCATGTCCAACTCCCCTGCCAGGGCAGGGTCACCTAGGAAATGCATCCAGCCCTGGAACATGGACTCAGAGACAAACTGGGGACTCTGTGCTTGGAGGTGTCAAAATATGTCACTTGAGCAACTGCAGCATTTAAGTTGCTGAAAGTCCTGCTTTGAGCAGTGCATAATGATGGCCTCCAGCAGTTTCTCCAAGCTGAAATTATTCTCTGATCAAAGCCCTGTTTCTGGTTAGACATTATTTTTAATTTTTTCTAGCTCTTGAGATTTACAAATTGCTTTGACACCTCTCATCTTGCTGGTTGAGACAGAGAAGGTTTCCTGCCATCTTCTGTTTCTCAAAGTTTAAAAAAGAACCAGTATGTGTTCAGTGTTAGTGTGGACAGCCAAGAAGCTGTGAAAGAATACTGAATTTAGGCATAGAAGACATGAGTGTCTGAGCAGCAGGGATTTCTTCCTTCGTTATCAACAAACTTGAGATAAGATGAGGTTTAGTAACAGCTTTCTAGGAGATGACTGTGGGTAAGTGAATATAGAGCTCTGCTTAAAATCTTTGGATGTGAATGTCTCAAGTACCAACAGCCCTGTTAGCTTGCAGTAACCCTCCTTTGCTTAGGAGGCAGATCAGTTATTTTTTCTGGTTTTAATATTGCAACTTCTCTCTCAGTTTCATTATCTTTCTCTCATGTCTGTCTTGGAGAAGAAAAGCAATTTTGTGTGTGTTAAGTTAATTTTGGTGTTTTGCTTTATGGCAAAGCTTAATAACAAAATAATGATGGTGAAGTTGAAAGTACATTCTACTTGTTTTAGGCAAATATATGCAACTTATATTTAAGGGTGGGAGTAAATGAGGACAAATCAGAACTTGCAAACTGCACAAACTAGCTTTACTCTAAGGGGCTTTTGGTCTAATTCCAGCTATGTCACAGAACTACAAACCATAAGAAATAGCTAATAGGGATACACAAACCACTACCTTGAACTGATGTATAAAGATGAAGTAAGTGTAATTATTTTGACTTCCTGCCATAGAGCAGAATTACGGTTTTGTGCCTTAACTATGTGTCTAATTTGTCTTCAGTGGGAATTAATCAAGATGGTAAAAAAACAGTTGCTTATTAAACATTTGACTACAGGTTGAATTGTCATATTAGTTATTGTAATAACTTGGATATGATCACTTAATGCAATTAAGTGCTTTTTTAAGCACTGTGCTAAGGAATAGCACAATTACATTTTCTTTGGTTCTTCCCCTCATGTCATCAAACCAGTGTTTAATGTTTTCGCTTAATGCTGGGTTTACTTCAGTTAATGGGGAATATGAAATGATTTTCACTTTTTTACATTGACTCGATTAAAATTCACAGCTCACTTGCAGTGTTCAGGCTGAGGTACACTGAGGTCTGCAGATGAAAGGAGCATCTGTCATGTCTCACTGCCTTCGGCTTCTTTACAGTGCTGCCTTGTTGCATTCATGTCAAGCAGCATTGTACAGGGCTATGAAGGCATTGAGTCTTCTCTACCAAACACAAGTATCTTTATTTCATTTCACTTTTGGCTGAGCTCTTTCTTTGGTGTAATTGCTGCAAATGCTCACTTAATTTGAAACACAAATGCTACTTGTCTGTAAATTAAGTCCTTTAATTCTTGAGGGTTGCACCTTTTTTCCTTTTCCCCAAGTATGCTGTGCTTGAAATTTCGGAACCATGTTTTAATTCTGGGTTGTTTGTTTTTTGTGGTTTTTCCCCTTGCTTGAGACAGTCTTCCCTTTCATAGCTTAATTTTTCAAAGCTGTGTTAAACAATGAAAAGACTTAATCCTTTGCTGGTTTTCTTTTCTTTTTTTCAGAAAATAAACAGAGTTGTGTTTGTTGGCAACTTTTTGCGTGTGAATACTTTGTCAATGAAGCTTCTTGCATATGCACTGGATTACTGGTCCAAAGGCCAGCTGAAGGCCTTGTTCCTAGAACATGAGGTATGTTGTGGCTCATTTATCTGTGTGTATTGTTTCACAATAAATCAGAAATGCCTCCATTGAGTAGCTCTCATGTGTGATATCCTGAGGCACTAAGTGCTCAGTAAATATTAGAAATAAGAGGAGGTTTGTCTTGCTGAATTGGTTCTCTGGGAACAGTTTTCTGCCAGGGAAGTACTTCTGTCACTTTGGGGTATCTCAGTTCATGCTGTGGATCTTAGGAGAGGGACAAGAAAACATTAAACTCTGTGCTAAGGGTCACCAGTCTTCCTTGGGTTTGGGTGGAAACAACAGTAAGTATTGTGTTTGAAAGAGTGCAGAAATGTAAAGCTTGGCCCTTTGAAACACTCCCATTGTTCTCAGCTGAGCTTGAGCAATGTCTTGAAAGTCCAGGCTGCTTTACAAGGCCTGTTTTCATTCCACCACAGACCCCTCAGAGCTGCTGCAGTGATTTGATGCTTTGAGAATAACCTGCTTTGGTGCAGCTTCTGCCAGATCACTGTGCTGTGCTGAGAAATTTGACCTGTACTGGTTAAAATACAGGCAATCAGTATTAATTACAGGTGCAACTGTTGCTGACTTGTAGCTTCTGGGCAGTGGGTTGGGAATTTTTGTCCTCAGTTTTCTTGATCTGAAAATATTACAGTGTTCCATCTGTTCCCTTCAGTTGATCCTCACAACTCTTTTTCTTTATTGCTTATCCCAAGACTGACAGTCTGTCCTGATGTCCATAGTAATAATGGAATGGTTCCTTGTTAGTTCTGCCCTCTTCAGATTTTTCTTGGGTAAATTTTAAACTCTTACATTTGCTCAAGTGTATATTCCAAATGCTTGAATACTTCTTAGTTATAGGGAGGGGGAAGATTTCACTCCAAAGGGGAAAAATAATTCAGCAGGAGAACGTGGTTCTTGGCATGCAGGTAGATAAACAGTCCAAAAGTGTGATGTGATAGTTCAAGGAATTTTTCACTTGTATTTTGGGAATAATGTTGCTATGGGTATTGAAGATTTTTTTAGCAAGCAAAAGATGCAGCCTCTTTAGAAACAAGAAACCAAACCAAACCTGATTTCCATGCTTTAGAGGTCACTGATACCTTTCTTAGAAGTTCTGCAGTGTATGGTGAGGTGTGGCAGGAAACCTCCTAAAATCAAGCTAGATAAAAAGGATAAAATGTTTGTTTCACAAAGCCTTAAATAATCACTATGAAATATTATATATTAAAAGTGTATAGTGTTCTTTCTGTAGCATGGATCCATCAGATGATTGTTGTCACTAAAATGTGATTATTGTAGAATTTAATACCCTACTTAAACTTGATTTTTTTTTTTTAACAGGGATACTTTGGAGCTGTTGGTGCTCTGCTTGGGCTGCCAAATTTCAGTTGAGATATCAGATGTCACTACACTGAACTATTTTCCACCTGAACGACACTTGTTTATGTCAATGGGAATTAAATCTGGGGAGGGGGGAAGAAAATAGCTGATTTTCTGTGTCTCTTTTTAAGAAGTGATGAAGCTACTGAGTATTGCTGTTGTAGGAATGGGGTTTCACTCTGCTGGGCATTGGCAAGTGAACTGTTTGTGGCTATTATTTATGTTCTTTGGTACATGTAGCCAGTAGTGAACTTCTAATATGCAATACATCCTCTGAAAACAACTTTCCAGAAATTCCAGAAGAAAGAATGCCAATCCCTTAAGTGCTCAGGATGCAAATATTGCAGGTTTATGCCCAAGGCTTTAGGCCCATCAGTTTCATATATAATCAATGACTGAAAGACTATTTTCATTAGTTATACTGTTATTATGGGCACAAGTTTGATGTGTACTTACAGAAAATAAAAGACAGCAAGGTACTATAGACAAGATGAGGAAACTGTAGACAATTACTTCCCACAGTAAACATCATATTTTTTTTAGTTTATGTGTAATGGAAGTAATATAAATGCTTTAATTTCCAGTGGGAAGATTAGAAACAAAGAATCAACCAAAGCAGCAGATTAAGCAGTTGATATTTTGAAGGTTTCATGAAGATACTCACCTTAATTTTTTGGAAGATTCAGCTGGTATTTTGGGAGGATTCCTCTGTCCTGGATTGCATTTTGAAAAGAGTTCAGTGATTAATGAAGGCAGGTTCTGGGGGGAAGATTTTTTTTTTAATTATTTTTTGAGGACATGACTTCCAAAATGCCTTCTGGATTACTTCCCCCCCCCCCCATAAATTCTGCCATCATGAATCATAAAGCCTGAGAGAATTGAAGAAATCCTTATAAAGTAGACTAATTCTGGGACCTCATAATTCTGATGCTTTGGCTTATTTCTGTGGAGGTTCAGAAAATATTTGGCCCCATTTTGCTCATTTGAAATTGGAATTTCCCTGTAATTTTCTAAGAGTTGATCAGAATTCAAGTAAATGTTGAACTGGAAAGGTTATTTTTGGATTTGGAAGTTTGTTTTTGGAAGTTGAGGACAGCATCAGAGTTTGTATTGCAGCAGCAAATGGACCAACACTTGCAATATGGAACCATTCATCAAATTGTGGCCTTGGGATAAAATCCATACTCTGGAACTGATTTTTGGGGTTTTATGTGGACTTTTAAAATTTACAGTTGTGATTATTACAATAACTTTAGTCCTGAAGCCAGGGCATGAGATCTTAAACTTACAGGACTATTATACAGTCAGTAACTATATGACTTTTTGTGGACTGAAGAGCTACCCAAATTTGTGATATTTTCATGTTCAATTTATTTCCTGTAAGTGCATGAGGAGCAACCAGACTCAAACACGTTCATATCTCGGGGTTTAAGGTTTTTAAAACTGATTGCTCAAGTATTCCACAGCGTGGCTGTGTTGTATTTACAGATACATCCCTCTCATCTTAGAAACCCTTCTGCTATTTTCAGTCTTCTCTTTCTCAAAATTCAAAGCCCCAAACTAACATCGTAGGTTTTTGCTTTTAAAATTTTCTGTGGTCCCTTAAGAGTACAGTACCTTAGAGTAGGCAACTCATTAAGTGCAGTGCTAATCACAAATGCAGTTCCATGTATTGTTGCTTTTCCTGGTACTTGTACTACATTTCCATTGTGCTTGCTTTGATGTTTCACTATAGACATAAACAACTAAAAATTACCCTCACAGTTCAGCTGATCTAATGCTAAATCAGAGCACTTCAGAAAATAAGTGAATACACTTTTTATAGAATGTCCTTATAAATGCTGTAAACTGTTCCTTTTGAGTTAGGATTGACTATCAAAAGTAACCTTTGTTTGGTTATAAAACTGTGTCAAAACTTAATTTTCTGAATGTTCTGGCAGCCTGCTGAAAATTTTGCAAACTAACTGCATATTTTACTTGCAAAGGGTGCTTTAGGAGACATACTACAGCTCCATTAGAAACAGTTCCTTTAGATCATGTTTATTGCTACTTCATTTGTGATACTGAGGATCCTCTTGAAGCAGTAGTTAGAAGCTACTTGTATATTTAACCAAAAGCACATATAGATGATGATTACCTAATACCCATAGTTAATTAAACCAACTGAAGTCGATGTGACCTAATATACATTTTTAAGTAAACTGTACAGAATTACAAAATAAGCAAATGGAGTAATTCTTGAATAGCTGTACTGTATAGAAACTACTGTGAGAATCAAAAAGTATGCCCTACCTCTGTTTATTTCCCTTGAGCTTCTAAAAAAATTGGCTTCCTGTTGCTAATTTTATCTGCACAATTGTTACTTCATTACAAGAGCAACCACAGCAGTTGTCAAGCCCTACTGTAAAGCCCAGGGGTCCGGTATTAAGCCACATCTTTGGGTTTCATCTCATTTTCTGTCAGCTTAGAACTTGTTATTAGTCTCCAAAGATTGACTCAGCCACCAGGAGAAATGATAGGCATCACAAATAGTTGCAAGATAAGCCTTAATGTCTTTTCTTCTAAATTCTCTTGTAAACAGGTTGAAAAGGCTTGTTTCTTTTATATGAATCACCGAAGTAAGTTGCTTTTTTCTGATACAGTCTGTTTTCACTTTCACCCTTGCCATTTCTTTTCCTCAGAGCTAATTGGTTGGAGCAGCTTTTGGGTGAATTGATTCAGTGTGATGTACTACAGTAGAGAAAATTTGGGGTTTTCTCAGGACTACTGTTGTCTTCTCAAGTGGAACCACTTTCTAGAGGAAAGTTCTGTGATAGTTCTTGAAAGTAAAATATAAGACCCATTTTGAATGTGTAATCATTTGCAGCTCTGTCAGCCATGTGAGTGCCTTTTAATTTTTTCCTATAATGCCAATTTTATGGTACTGGGACTTTATCCATGAGGTTTCCTAACCAATGCTACTTACCAGAGAAATGGCAGGTCATTTTGTTGGCCGTGGGGATGATCCCTTTAAGCCAGTGTAGCAAGAAATACCAGGAAAACATCATCAGGTTTCTGCCTTCCTATCCCTGTAGCACTTAATCTTGGGGTAATGATTTTGCATTTCTTGGTCTTATCCCTCCAGCTTGGTCCTTTCAAGTCTTATGCACAGTTTTATTGTAGCAGCATCTCCCTAAAAATCATGCAAGTTTAGAGTGAGATAAGTACTGTTTATTTCTGGGTAGAGAAGTTCAGTCTTAGGTGAAGTTATTCCAAGCTATTAAACATAACTACTTTGACCTTTCTAAGTCTGCTTGGGCAATTGCAGTTTGAATGAAAGGGGAACTCCTGCAATACATCTTGAATATCTAACAGGCTGAAATTAAAACATCCTCAGTGTTCTTTCCTGAACTGAGCAGAGGTTTCAGTACAAACAATTTTTCATTCTTTTTAGTAAAATCTTGATACTTTTAGGAGTTCAGAGAGAAGCTGCAGTAATACACCACCACGTGTCTTAGTTTGCTCAAGATTCCCAAAGTGTGTTCAGGTGTCTGCCCTGCCTTCTGAGGATTTTTCCCTCTCTCAAGCACCTGTGTGATTCTACCAGCAGGTGCTCATGATCAGGAGTTACAGGGTGGAAAGAAGAGAGACCAACCACATTGTCCCTCTTAGCCTCAGCTGGGTATCCCAAAGCTCTGGCTTCTGATGGACCATGTGCTCCCTCAGTGGTACTGTGACATTCCTCCTTGTGCTTCAGTGGGTACTAAAGATGCAAGGTGCCTTTAAGGGCTGAAACACTCTTTGTCTCTACCCAGTATAGGTTTTCAGGAAACACCTGCTTCCAGATCAGTTGAAGTAACTTCTCATTTCTAAATATTTCAAAACAACAGTGGGGTTTTAACACTTGGAACTAATTAAAGGGTCTTTTATCTAGAGTAGATCTCTGCTAGATAAAGCCTAGATGGTGTCTTTCACATCCAGTCAATAATTTTCATTAATGAATAAATTTGCAGTCAACCTGGTTTTAGATATCACTGTCACTGTTGACATTCTGAATATCCTGAGGAAGCAGAGAGTTCAGAGCAGGGGTGAAGGTCAGTGTGGTTCTGTTGAGCTAGTTCTAGTTATAACAAGACTAATTCTTTCCCTTTCACTTGTCCTTCTTTTCTTATCTACATCTTTTTATGTAGGCTTAAAAACCATGTAATATGTAACAGAGCTTTGCTGAGGTTAAAAAGTGAACAAACATCAGTGGGTCAGGTTGGAAGTGCTGGAGCAAGGCCTGTAGGTCCCAGTGCAGAGCTGGGGACACGCTTGGCACAGTTTCTGTATGGATGTGGTAATTTTTTCATTTCTCATTAATGCACAGTCAGAGGGGGTGGGCTTCAAAATCATTGTGAATAAAATGGGAGAATTTAATCCTCAGACATGACCATGGGAGATTAAAAAAAGGCTTTTTCACAATGTAGAAGGATAATTTCTGCTTAAAGTTCTTTCAGGTTTTACTGATGTATTCCAAAGTACATCATCAGTATATTGTCAACTGTGTTAAAATTTGTAATTCTCTAAGTTAACATAAGTCTGCAAATAAGCCTGTTTTATTAGTTTCATTTACTTCACACATGGAAAGCATATTAAGTATTCTTAAAAACACACTTTTGAAAACATCTCAGATGATGCTGTAATATGTCTGTAATTATTAATGTGCAAATGGAATATGTTTGAGCAATCTCAGTTTGCATAACCGAGTGTCAGATCCTGCTCACTCCGTAGTTACTTGAGTAGATCATTCTTTTAAACTAATGAGCAAGATTTGGCCTCAGGGTCTTCTGCCTGGAGAACACAGTAATGCTACTTTGCATATTCCTGCTGGTGCTAAATCATTTGTTGAAAATAAAGATTCTAAATAGAAATTGTAAATAAAATATTTATGGCCTGGTCCTTTTGACAGACTTAAATTTTATCATTTGCCAATACTTTTTGGCCTTATTTTGAGTTTCCCTTTTGGGTTTGTTTCCTTTTTGACTGTGTGGACTGTATTTGTTAATGTGGCAAGTCATTGGCAGGTGTGGCTTCCTGTGCTGCTTTGTGTAAGGCCCGTGGCACATTAGGAGACAGATGAGTTTTCATAGCTGGATTTCCATGCTGTCCTTCCTCTTGTTTTGTCACTGTAGCTGTTTGCACAGATTGTGTCAAGTAGAACACAACTGGCATTTGTTCTCTGCTAAAACTTCCAAGAAAGTCAGCCACTACTGAAAGTGTTCAGGAAAGCTGTTGGAAAGTCAGAAATACCCATTTAAAGTAAATTTAAAATCTAAATGTGCTAATTAGTGTCGCCTATAAAATGAACTGGAATATAGTGTGCTGGTTGCTGATCTTTGCTATAAATTGCTGGCATTTCACAATTCACATTTCTGGCATCAGTTTAAGAAATTGTAAATACAAGCTTTGGGAGGAGGTATATTAGTTTCAAATTGTGTATTATGAAAGACTAGTGAATTAGTATTTGGAGATATTAAATTACAACATCTAGGACATGAAAATAAATGTGTTTGTGTTAGGGTATAGAGGGCTTTAGATAACCTGCACTTTTACATTCTTGAGTTTTGGCATTTTAACAAACACTTAATTTTCCATTTACTGTCTCGTCATATGCAGGCCTTGTAATCACCAGATGCTGTCTTCAAGTATTTGTTTTAGTTAGCAAAGCAGAGAGGCAAATTTGTAACTTGTAAACCCTGGTAGGATGGAAGTTCCCTGAAGAGCCATTTGGTTAAGTTGCCTTATTCTATTACATTGCACTCATGGTATGTCTCTGCTTTCTTGTTTACTGTTCAGACACTGAAGATTTGATGTAAAAATATGTGCTACAAATTTTTCATCATAAATTACTCATGAATACCTTTGTGTCACCTGTTAAACAGCTCTTGTAAATGATGCCTTTATGCCATCTGTAATACAGCTCTTGTAAATTGTTTAAATTATTTTTCTTTTTATAGATTCTCATTATTGAATGTACAGATTAGCTCCCTTTAATATGTCACTGAGTAATTTGATTTGGGCCCAAATATGGACAATTCTGTAATTCATCCCATCAAAACTGTAAATAATTCTTTACTGCTTGTTTGCATGAGTGAAGTTTGGATTTCATTTGCTTTGTCATAAACCAACTCCTCTGCCATGGGCCTACTTTTTACAGTTTATTTTCCTGGTTTTATTACCATTTGTTCTGTACGAATGTTGAAACAGTACTTTGTCTTTTCCTAATAAATAATTCCAGATTGTTCATTGTTGGCCTGCATTTGTGGTTTTGTGTGAGGGATTTCTGGGTGTGTTCCTTTCCTTTGGCATCGTAAATTTCTGCAACATTTGATACTCGGGGTTGTTGCAGAATATCTTTAACTAAGGCAACGTGACTGCTGTGGTTCCATGCTCTTTTCTTTTTCTAATATGTTGATAATTCACAGCTCTTGGATTCAGGACCTGTTTTCAGAAACTCTGGATGTGCTAACAGCACTGCCTTGCAGTGTTGAGGGATGAAGTGTGCTCTGGAAGCATTGTGAGCTTTCCCCTTCCAAATTCACCTGCTGCTCCCTGCACATGGATGAGAACTCAGGGTCATGTTTTACTGAATAAAATACCTCATGTGCAAAGTGTAGACCATATATATAAACTAACTACTCCTCTCTTGGAACTGCCCTTTGCTTATGTTTTGAAATGCCAAATTTTGTCATCCTGAAGTTGGGCAGGACTTTGAGAGGAGGGGAGCATGTGGCACAGCAGTATCCTGGCAGTGCAGCTTGTGACAAGCTTGCTGTGTCAGAGATGGTCCTTCAGGGTTCTCTGCAAATATTTCAGCCATCCAAGCCACAAAGCTTTGCTTTAAACTGCCAGAAATGCAAATTCCCTGCTCTGTTGTATCTCCAATGAGCTCTGCACCACAGCAATGTTTTTAGGGGAAGTGAGCTGCCGAGGAACACAAATTCTTCACGACTTCAGTGAGTTCTGATTTGTTCAGTATGCTTTTTTTAATGCAGAAATACTTCTGGAGGGAATTGCACTAGCCCTTTCTGGAAGCTGGTTTGCATTTCAGCTGGGGTTCTTTTGCTGCTGGTGCAGCCCATGTGCAAACGGGGGACAGGATAAACTTCAGGCTTCCTTTACTTCTCTTTTAGCTGGTGATCAGATTTTTTTAAGTGGTTTGCATGAAACAAGTGACTTCCTCTTACTGTGAGACTGTTCAAGCCAGTTGAATTTTTGTTGGACTCAAGAAATGAAAACCTCTAATTTCATAATACTTGTAACTTCCCTATTTTTAGAAATAGAGATTAAAAACTAAGTTTGCCCTTAACTCCTGGAGTGGGACCCCCTGCCCTAAAGGCCTGTCTGTCTATCTCCAGGTGTTCAATAAAGATATCCACTTTCTGCCATTTCAGGGTACAGTGCAGGAGTGTCAGGAAGTACCAGGGTTGGCCCTGTTGTGCTGTTCCAGGCTGGAGGGAGCAGGCAAATGTCAACCAAAACTTACAGATTGTGAGTGCTTGTCAGCTTGGAGAGCCTTGTGCCATCCCTGACTGATGCAGGCTCTCCTCACCTTCCTGGAGGGGCTGTGTTAAATGCATCAAAGGTTGAGGCTTTCATAACCCAGATGTGTCCAGGTATGTAAGTTACTGAGCTGCCTCTAACAAAATCTGTTCATGCACTTATCCCAGGCTTTGGTCTGATACCAGTTGATAGCAGACAGTAAAACCTCCCAGGGAAAATTCCCTGGAAGGGTGCACAAGGGTTTACAGCAGTAATTTGAGGAAAAGGCATTGCTTTTCAGGGAGAGCTGCTGGCAGAGTGTGGGCAGTGCTGAGCTGCTGCCTTGGAGCCTCCCCTGGATGCTTCCCTCCCTGCTTTCCACCCAGCAGCTGTTTCTCCTTTGTGCCCTGCTTAAGCAGAGACTTCAGTGAAGGATTTACCCTTCATGAGAGGCACACTGCTGAGCTGCTGGTGGGCACAAACACCTGGGAGCAGAACACAGAAGGGTGAGGGGGGAAAGGTACAAGCCAGACCAACACTGAAGCCCCCACATGCTTTGTAAGTTGATACCAGGGCGATTGCAAGTGTGCAGCACCTGATAAACTGATCTCTTTTCTGGCCATTTCTGGGGTATTTAATAAAAACTGGTGCCAGATTTTAAGACATTCACCATCCTCTGAAAATCAGTGCTCTTCCCACCACTGCCTTTCCCAAGTCCATTGTCCCAGAGCTGTTGGTGGGGGTGACCCACAGGCAGGGCCAGAGGTGCAGTTTTAGGCTGAGGCAACATCAGGAAAGGTGAGGAATTCCAAGAGCCTGAGACATTTTGCTTATAAAAGGGATCAACTGAACCTTTCCAGCCTCTGTATCCATTATTTGCATGAGGTGTGCTGCTGACAGCTGGGGCTGCTCTTACAGCTTAATCCCTTTACCTCTGGGTAAACACCCCAGCTCTTTCTGGCATTTTTGGGGTGTTTGTCAGCCCAAACTGAGACCTGCATGAGGCAGGAAAATAGTTTGGTCATGAAGTTCTCGTATCCTTTGAAGATTAGGGTTTGATTCTGCTACCACAGGAAAACAGATAACATAGAGAAGGACAGAGTGAGAAAAACCTTCAGACAAATAGATACTCAATCCTGCTACAGGGCAGTTGTAAAAAATGTGTTCCAGCTCCCACCAGGAATGTGTTAGAGATGTTATAAGCATCTTTCACACCAAATACTGCTGCTCTCTGCTCTGAAGGGTGAGAATGGGACCTCTGGGGATCTCATAAGAGGGGTGTGATTTCAAGTTCTCCATTTTCAGCTGCTTTTCTCCCTCACACTGGGACCTTGAAGAGGGGCAGAGATGCCAATGCAAACAGCTCTGCTGCCAGACCAAGAGAGGAGCTTAGGCAAACATTGCAGTATGCAGGAGGCTCCCTGAGCTCACAGATATGGTTACAGAACACTCCACAGCATGTTCCAGCCTCAGACATTAATGTGGTATTTATTTTAGGCTGATTGGTGACAGTTCACTGGCTGTGGCTGCACTTCAGCTCCACATCCATTTCCTCTGTAACAACCAACAAACCCAGGATTAATCTTGACGTGAGAATAACTGCTCATTTCCCCCCTGGGTTCTATGGGCACCATAGGCTCTGCCTCAGAGCCATGATTTCCCCCATAGGATCTGTTTGGGTGGGTGGGAGTCTCCTCTTGCCTGTAGCCCAGGACAGTGACACTGGATGCTCCCCACTATGGTTTTGTATCACACAGATGTGGCACTTTTACTGCTTTACTGATGGGCTTGGCAGTGCTGGGTCAATGGTGGGACTTGATAATCTAGAAGCACATGTATTTCTAATTTAGCTGCCTCTAGCACATCTGTTAGGAGAAATCTAACCATAGGTGTTAAAAATATACAGTGATGCACTACAACCCAGGACACTGTGTGAGATCTTTGTGTGAAATTACCCTGTTACACTTTGGGACCCTTTTTCAAGTCTGCATCTCCTTACCATCATCTCCATTATTAATTTTATGTGCTGACCATCAGAGGCATTTAAACTTTGACCTAAACACATTCCTGAAAGCAAACTCTCACATCAAAACTGGGGGATTGTTTAACCAGCCCAATAAATATACATGACTCCTAATAATCCCCCCACCTCTCCTATAGTTTTCTTGCTTTTGCTTCTAGAGTTTTCATCACTTTTGCAGGTAGTGACCAATACTGGTACATGGGCCTGCAAATGTGTGATTCTGAGTGAAACTGGATCCAGACTGGGTCAGCTGCAGGTCCTGCTTGTGGGGGCTCCTGCAGCACACCTGGTCCCTTTGAGCTCCTCCGCAAATGTCCCTGTAACTTTCAGGGAGAATTATTAAATATCTTGTGCAGAAAAAAAATACTCGAAGTTTCTTCATAAGCAGGAATTTGATTGTGTCAATCCAAGCAATGTGTTTGCAAAGGGAGTGACAGCTCCAGCCCCAGTTCCAGAGTTCTGCCTGAAAACTGGCCTGTGCCTTGTCTGTACTTGCAGTGATTGTTGTGGTTCTTCTGGAGCAAGGAAACCCCAACTTGCCTTGATCACACCTTAGAGATCACCCATTAGTTAATGCTGAATTCTGCACCTCTGGTTTGTTCCAGGTGGGCTTTGCTGAGAGGCAGAAACCATTGAAGAACTGAACCTATCTCAGAACCATCCTAAGGTTATTTTCAAATATATTTGCTGAGTTTTATCCAACCTAGACAGTACTCTGGGCCAGCTTCTTGACCTGGGAGCATTTCCAAGGACTCCAAGGGTTGGGGCATCCCTGGGGTGCAGCTGAGGGCACGGGGAGGGGGCTGCACCTTGTGCTGGCCCTGAGGAACCTTTTCCACCTCTGCAGGGATGGAATTGATTAATTAATGATCCAGCAACACACTGGATTTCTCTTTGGGGCAGGCTGGGGCAGCCCTGCAGGCCGTGTGAGCAGGGGGGACCTGTGCTGCTGCTCGTGTTCCTGCTGGCAGCCAGCCCTGCACAACCTCCATGGAAACAGCTCTGGAGCAAAGGCTGAGCCTTTGCTTCTGGAGGGTGGATCTGGCTCAGAGAGCACCTCCAACACCACATCTGCTCGTGAGAGGCAAATTGGGTTTCACACTTTGTGGGCTCTTGTGCCTAGGACGTGCTGCTTGACCTAAAAACCACGTTACAGTGCCATTTGATGGCACAGTGAGCTTTTGGTCACTCCTCACAATATTTAGTTAACACATCGCTGGTCTCTAGTCACTGTAATTATTGGAACATATTTTTCCAAATCAGAGAGTGTCAACAAAATAGTAATATAAACATCACACTTGGAGCCTCCTTCTCAGCTGCTGCAGCTCACACTGATGGCAAGTGTTGCTGGAGTAGGAAAAATTTCCAGCATTTTTAGAGAGATTTCCTAACAGGCCTTTCAACAGATACGAAACTAGACATGTTGAAATAACACTTGTCACTTACATGTTTGTTTGAAATATGATTCTCATTTAGAGGATCATTCATGATTTCATTCAAATGCCTGTGTTCCCTGAAGAAATCCGAGACTGCTGTCCTATCCTCTCCAGCTCCCACGCCTACAACAACAGTATTTTATTCAGAGGGAGTATCTCTTTCAGACTCTAACAATGTGCTGCTTGGCTCTTCATCCTCTGTCTTCAGAGAAGTGATCCTCTTGAGCTGCCAATTTTTAGCCTGGTATATCCTTATAAATGTATCAATCTGAGACTCTGAACACTGAAGTGTGTTGAGGTTTTTTGCACAATATTTTTCTTTCAGAGGATTTCATGGGAAACTGAGCGCATCTCATTTTAAAAATAAAATCATTTCTTCAGCTCTGGACTCTTCCCTGCCATTGGCTATTGATGATATTTGCATAGCTTACTGGAAAACATGCCTTCATTCTTAAAATATTGTTTTGCAACCCCTCTTTATTTTAAAAGTACTGGGTTGTTTTTTTTGCAGGTGACCCCCTCATGCCTTTGTGGAGCAGCTCTGCAGGGCACAGCCTCTCCCCAGTGTGTCACCAGCCATTCCTGAAGGGCAGAACTGCTGCTGTGGGGCTGCTGAGCACTACATCTGTCCCAGTGTATCATCTCTGCCTGTAGCTGGTGCTGAGAGCCAGCAGAGCCTGAGTGCCTGCAGCACTGCATTTTGGGGCTTGGCAGGACACACATCCCAGTGTCACCAGGGCTGCTGAACTCGGATCTGGTCCCTCTGGAGCCCAGAGCCCCTCTCAGCATCCTCGCCAGTGCCTTCAGAGCCAGGCAGTGCCCCAGCCCAGGCAGTGTGTGGGGGAGGATTTCCCAGCTGGAACTGCTGGGACTGGACACCCCTGGGTGCCCCTGTGCCCAGGCTGTGCTTCTGTCACACACAAGGAATTATTTGTGCCATGGTGCCACTAAAGCACTCGTGAGCCTGCCAGGATGTGTGTAAACAGAGCAGAGGGAGATGTGCTGGCCTTTGGGAAGCTTGGGCACCTCCCCTCCCCACAAACCCTGCCCTTGGCTGGGTGATGAAGTCAACCTGCTCAAACAAGTTTTCATTAATGACTGAGGTTTAGCAGAATCTTCCCTAAGCCTCCAAATTGTTCCCACAAACCCTGGTCCTTTTAAGTCGTCTATTGCCACCTTCAGCCCCGTTGCTGTCATTGATGTGGCTCTGTGTTCCCTCAGCACCTCCCAGAGCTAATACCTTTCCTTCTAGGGCAGCAGCTCCTGCTCACAGCCTGGGCTTCTGTTCTCACCACTAACTCCTCGTGGCAGAGCTGGAGGAAATGCCTCCAGGTGGTGCTTACATTCAAATGTTTGCACTAGCATGTTCCCACTAGGCTGCCTCAACAGCAAAATATTGAGTTCAGTGCACTCTCACTACTTGATGTTTTTATCGTTTAAGGCTTGAGACAACTTGTAAATGCTTAAAATAGCGTGAAAATCCCTGTGCTGGCACAGGCTCTCAGCCTTATTGGAAGGCTGTCTGCTGTTCTCCTGGTGTGGAAGTTTCATATGTTCCAGAGAACAATTATGGAAGAGCAAAATTTTAAATAACCAAGGCTATGTGGCAGTGATCATTTAAAAGGAAATCCATAGCCTAAGGGTGTCAGCATAACAAGCTGATTTAAAAATCAGAATTGATGAGCATCCAGGTGTCCATAAATGAGTACCTTGGCTGCAGAGTGTTCCATTATATTTTAAAGGTATGAAATGACACTCCTTTTTTGTATAAACTACAAATAGCTGCACTATTTCCAGGTTCTCCATGTTCCTGGAATGTAACATGTAATGTAAACTTTCCTGAGTGAAGGAAGGAGGAAGCAGGGAGAAGGGTTACAGGAGCAGCTGAGTGTTTGCTCCTGGCAGCTCAGCTCTGGGAGCTCATCCTAGGGCAGGAAGATGAGCCTTGGCAAGGTCTTCTCACGTGGATAGGCTGAGCCAACCCCTCATTTTATCAGCCCTGCCTTGGGCCTGTTCTGGGCTCCATTTCTCCAGCAGTCACTGCTCCAGGCTGTGTTCCTTAGGGCAAAGCTAAAGCAGGTCCCTGCTGGGAGCTCCTCCCTGCACAGGTACCGAACTGGGAGGGTTGTGACTGCACCCTGGGTACCTTGGTTCTCACTCCCTGGCCCCTGCAGGTCTCTCACCCTTGCTAACAAAAGGGTGCTTGTTTGGGAGGCAGGGGGAATGTGGTCTGTGTGTGAGCACTGCCCATGTCTGCCCTGCCAGGGCTCCCTGTAAGGTCCCACAGCTCCCACAGCCTCTCTGCTGCTGCCTGCCACCCCTCTGCTCTGCCCTGTGGCTTTGGGAAGCAAGGAACCCAAAACAGGACACATGGAGCACTCAGGTGTGTGCAGCCCCAGCCCTGTCCCACCACCAGAGCCTGCCCAGAGGGTGGGAGGTGCTCAGTGTGAGTCTGGTCCTTACAAGGGACAGAGGACCTGCCCAAGAAAACCACTGCCAAGGTACCTGTCTGCAGCCCCACAGTGCTGTTTGTACTATAAATAATCTTAAAATCTTGGTTGACAATTCCTTGGGAGCAGGGAAGAAGTGACCCCCATGTTGCTATTTGTAACAGAGGAATGTGTCTGGGGCTAAGAGAGACGTGGGCTGATTTTAGCACTATAAAAACTGGTGTTTTGGACAGCAGGCAGCAGGTTTGCTCTGTGCTCTGAGAGTGGGCATTAACTGGGGATATCTGACCGAGTTACAGCCTCCCTCTGCCAGGGAAACCTCTCCCTTGCTACGGCCTCTCTGGGAAATGATGGCTTTAGCTGCTGGACTAGAGGGGAAGGAAATCTCATGTTGGTTTCTAAGAGTTGAAATGGCCAAATTCTGTACCTTTTCCTCAAGATTTTCAGCAAGTTCTGATGCCCAGCCCTGCCATGGCAGAAACACAGGACACCCCTGGGCTGGCTCAAACAGCGTGCCAGGAGTGCTGCCAGAGGCCTTTGGCTCACTGGTAAGCTGCTTATCTTCAAACCATCCATTTGAATAAATACTCTGAATAAATACTCCTCTGTGCTGGCTAATAAAGTTGTCTTTTGAGGCAAAAGGATGACTTGAGTTCAACCTTAGCTGTTAAGGTTGTTCTTTATCTTTTTTTAACAGCATGCACATGATCACATACTCCTTTAAATCTTCCTGAGAGAGAGTGGCAGTATCCAAACACATGGTTACCAGCTGCAGCCAGCAGTTAAAACATCACACCCACGGTCTCTTCAGGTGCAGATGAAATCCAGATGGCCAAACACTTGAGTTCTCCACAAGAAAAATGCTAAATTGTGCATAAAAACAGTGGTATCATGGCCTTTAATGCTCTGGACATATTCAGATTATTTTTGCAGGAACCCTAATGACTAGTTGCTAGTTTTTTGGGGGGATTTTTTAAAAGTATGTTGTTTTACCATCCTGGATAATTAAAAATTCCCACATTACTGAAACATATCTGCTGAGGGAGGATGTGTGCTTCATCTCAAAACGGCCTGATGTTTTGGGAAATGTTTTGGGCCTCACAGGAGTCCCAGGGCGGAGATGTGAGTGTGAGAAGCTTCTAGGAATGTGGAGCTCTTTGCTGCTTTTTCCTAGCACAGCTTTATTTTTAGCACGCCTCATGTTTAAGAGCCATGTCTGGGAAACAACAGGAGGTACTTTAACTCCTTTCTATGAACAGCCTGACTGTTCATTCTCGAGTTTTTGGCTTTATGAAATGGATTTTCTTCTTTACAGCTGCAATAGCTCTGTGAAATTGTAGATGATGGCCACAGACTCAGTGGGCTCATCAAGTTAAAATGAAATGATGCAGGATGAATTTGTGCTCTGAGAGGCACCAGACCTGAATCTCATCCTGTGCTTGCTGTCCCCACATGGTAGGTGCCAGCTGTCCCCAGCAGGTGTGTGTGGGACAGGCAGCAGCACGTGCCCTGTGCCCAGCACAGGGGGGAGCAGAGGCTGCAGAAAAGCTGCCCTGGGAGAGGCAGGTCAGCCATGGCCTCTGGTGACTCCTTCCTGCCCTCTCCAAGCTCACATGCCCTTTTCCCAGCAGCACAAGGGTAACTGCACTTCCCTGGGACCAGGCTGGCAGCAGAGCTCTGCAGGAGGCACAAAATGCTTTGTGAATCAAAATGCTCTGGGTTTTGTTAGCATAACTAGAGCGGGAGGTGACACTAAAGGGATGGAGCATTTAGTGTCCCAAAATGAATGAAAATGAGCATAATATTGTTACTTTGCTGTCTCGGTCCCAGCTTCTCATGGTGCTTTCCCCTTCCCCTGAGCAGCAGCCCTGTGCAAAGGCTGTGTGATGTCCCCAGCTGCCAGGGCCCTGCCAAGGAGCTCTGCTGTGCCCTTACAGGGTTCAGCTTGTCCCCGTGTCCCCCATGTGGCTCACTGGGCACTGGGGGGTGAAAACAGCCTCTTCCATGTGTGTGCCTGCCATTGGTGTTCAGGTGGCCTTTTATGGAATGTTTTCAAACCTAAATGCCTTTGTCATGTCAAGTCTCATCCTTGTGAAAGTGTAATTCCCTGTGGTGCAGCCTGGATGTGGCTGTGGATGTGTCACCCTGTGCAGGACAAGCTTCCTGCCCTGAGCATTTCCCAAGGGACAAGTCAAGGAGGAGTAGGGAATGGCTGCTTGCATGGCCTGGATACTCTTGCAGTGATAGCTGGGCACTGCATTTGTCTAAACCCGAAGAATGTTTTGTAATGGAAGCATACATATCCTTAATGCTTTCTCCTCATCTGGATACTAACATCAGGTGTTACAGAAAAAAAACAGTCCTGCATGTCAGTTTGTTGTTTCAAAAGCATTATGTGTGGCTGAGAGCTACCAGGTGTGCTCTGCAGGTCTCTGAGGAAGGGCCTTGTTCCCCCAGGACTCTGAGGAGGGGATCCTCAGTGCTGCAGCTCACAGCTCAGAGCAGCCTCTGTGCCTGTCAGCCTTGGGCTTCCTTCCTCTGGGGGACATTAATTAAGTGGTCTCAATCAGGATGCAGGCTTGCAACATCAGTCCACAACATAAGGAATCAGCTGGGGGGACTCCCAGGGTGCTCTCAGGCCTCTCCTGGATGCAGGATGAGCTCAGTGAGGAGCATCCATGGGGGCTGGTGATGTACCAGCTGAGGTAGTGGTGATTGTGTCAGTGACATGTGTGTGTCAGGGACATGTGTGTGGCAGGGACATGTGTGTGTCAGTGACATGTGTGTGTGGCAGGGACATGTGTGTATCAGGGACATGTGTGTGTCAGGGACATGTGTGTGTCAGGGACATGTGTGTCAGGGACATGTGTGTGGCAGTGACATGTGTGTGGCAGTGACATGTGTGTGTCAGTGACA
>WEIU01006568.1:240064-270043 GCA_013389925.1 Aegithalos caudatus | reverse complement strand
GGCAGGGACGTGTGTGGCAGGGACGTGTGTGGCAGGGACATGTGTGTGTCAGTGACATGTGTGTGGCAG
Organism: Aegithalos caudatus; assembly: GCA_013389925.1. Lineage (NCBI taxonomy): Eukaryota > Metazoa > Chordata > Aves > Passeriformes > Aegithalidae > Aegithalos > Aegithalos caudatus. The sequence goes on along the minus strand of WEIU01006568.1, from coordinate 269,974 downwards.
GGACGTGTGTGTGTCAGTGACAGGTGTGTGTCAGTGACATGTGTGTGTTAGTGACGTGTGTGGAAGGGACGTGTGTGGCAGTAACGTGTGTGGCAGGGATGTGTGTGGCAGGGACATATGTGTGTCAGTGACATGTGTGTGGCACTGACATGTGTGTGTGGCAGTGACATGTGTGTCAGTGATGTGTGTGGTAGTGACACGTGTGTGGCAGGGACGTGTGTGTCAGTGACGTGTGTGTCAGTGATGTGTGTGGTAGTGACACGTGTGTGGCAGTGATGTGTGTGGCAGTGACATGTGTGTGGCAGTGACCCATGTGTGGCAGGGATGTGTCTGGCAGTGATGTGTGTGCTGCAGCAGCTTGGGAAGTGTCCCGTGTGCGGAACTCACCCAGCAAACACCACTGGAACCCATTCCTGTGAGATGCTGTCCCAAGCCTGCTGCCAGCACCAGGCCTGGTGGATGTGTGACACGTAACACCAGCTGCCACCTGCAAACACCTGCAATTCCAGTCACCTCCCCATTGATTCCTTTCCTTTTCCAGGACTGAATTTGCCAAGGAGCTTCACCAGTGCTGAGTTAGGAGTCGGGTATTTGCTATTTGTGCATACACACTTCCACTGTAAAGATGTTTCACTCTCACATCCCAAACGGGGAGGAAACCTAAATTTAATGGTTGCATGTGCTTGGAAGCACATACTTGTGTGGGCACTATTTTCAGGCATAAAACTGAACAGGTAAGTGGCAGAGGATTTTTTTATAGCCCCATGCCTGCTTAGAGAGGAGACAGGACAGGAAAGAAGTGCCTTTGGAGTGGAGTTTCTCTTTGGAGAATGTTTAATGCAAGTCCTTTTCAAACAGAATGGTCTGTGCACAAAACCATCACTCGGGTAAATCCCCTAACACAGGAGAAACATCCCATCCTGCTTCTGGACTGAGCTGCTCCGTTGAAAATGAATCAAAATAAAAATCCCAAGCCCAAGCAAAACATGATGAAGTGCTGTGTGCAGACAGTTGACGCAGGGCTTGGGAATGCAGAGGTGCAGAGCTCCTTATTTATCCTCCCTGTGGGAGGAACAGCTGTGTTTACAGGAGGTGGGAGCCAAGCCTGGCCTGGGCTGTGCTCTGTGCTGGGACCCTGCTGGGGCTGCAGCCCTGGGCTCCTCTTCCTGCTCTGCCAGAGCCATGGGCAGGAGTCACCTGCAGGCTTCTCCTGGGCAGAAGCTGCTGCAGTCCAGCTCAGGAGGCAGGAGCTGAGGGAATGGGCTTGCTTTGGTGCTGAGCTGTGGCTCCTGTGCCAGGGCTGGGCTGTGCTGAGGATGAGGCCCCACCTCAGGAGATGCCTCAGCGCCCATCCCGGGGGCTCCACCAGCTCAGCCTGGGACAGCTTCTGGAGAACAGCCAGGGAAAAACGCCTTGCAGGTCAGTCCAGGGGCAGCTGGAATCCCACACTGGGGTGATTCAGGCATCAGGGCTACGGCCTTGAGAAAGGAAGGAAAATATCTTTACTTTTTTTGGTGTCCCTTTAATGCTGCTTTAATGCCCTTGCCCAGGCTGCTCTGTCACTGGTGGGACCATGAGGGCATTCTGAGCTGATGATTTATTTGTACACAGAGCTGGAAATACTCAGATTTACATAGAATTAAATCTTATACTTTTTGTTTAGCTGGAGTTTTGTGGACACTTTAAAACATGACAGTGTCAGTCAGCCACGCAGTGCCTGCCAACCACAGTGCCCAAAAGTGACCCGAGTCACCTTTAAACTTTCATTTTTGGTGCTTACAGAAACTCGTGAACTTGAATCCGTGTGGTTTTTCAGGAAGCCTTTCTAGGGTGCCAGAAATAATCCTCCTCTGTGTCCAGCCACCTTTCCCCAAGCCCTGCACCCCGAGCTCTCCAGCTGTGCAGAGGTGGGCAGAGCAGACCCTGGGCTGTGTGGGGATGGTGATGGGCTGGGGGGTGGCAGGTGTGGGGCTGTGCAGGGACCCCATGGGGAGCACTGGGCACAGGCACTGCTCTTCTTTCTCTCAGGTGCACGGTGCCCAGCAGGGATCTGGCAGCATCCCTGCCAGCACAAGAGTAATAAACTGCTCCAGTTACTGGAAATGTCTTCCTAGATTCTTTTTATTTCAAGCAGCTCCGTGGGCTGTGCATAGATCTTTCCTCTTGGGGCTTGTGTTCATCTCACAGAGACAGGAGGGTTTGTAGTAGCATTTTGATTCTGGCCAGGTGGGTGTCCCTCTCCGCATCCCTGAGAGAGAGCTCAAAATGAGTAAAGGTATTTCTCTTTTCCCTGAGCCCACATGCACTTCACTTGTTATAAACAGACCTTTCAGAGGTGCCAAGGGGCTGGATTGTTGTTGTAAACATCCTTGTTTCTCTGTCAAAGCAACCCTCTGGGCTGAGGTTGTCTTTCAGTTCACAACTAGGATGGAGCAAAGAGGCTGTCAGATTAACTGGGGACTTTCAGTGGGGGAACAGGATGTTGGGAATTGCTTTTGTGTACAAGATCTATGATTTTTGTGCCTCCAAGGCCCTCAAACCACTTTGAAAATCCTGGATTTAATTTGAGTGTGCTCGTCATGCCTCTGGGCTTTTGTGCTGGGCTCAAGAGCAGCAGCAAACCCAGTCAGTGCTGGCATCTGTGGAGCCCATCCCACCAGACCAGCACTACAATCCACTGGAAGCAGTGGGGGTTTCATCCCATGTTGGTACAGGACATGTTGGTCAGGAGGAGTGGCAGGCATGGCCATCACTGAGGAGCTGAGTGACACAAGTTCTGCCAGGTGGATGGTCTCTTTCTTCTGCAAAACAACAGCCAGAACTCAAATTGCAGCTCTTCACCCCACATGGTGTGAAGAAGGCTCAGCACCATCAGGGAGCCTTTTGAGCTGGGCTGTGAGAAAGCAGCATGGATGTATTTTTATAAGTTGAAGGGACAGAGCTGTGGGTGGTGTTTGCCACCCTGTACTAGGTGCAGGAGCTGTAATACATCTGCCTCTTGGTTTGACACCTCCTGTGAGGTGACAGGGCACCCAAATCCTGCTGTGATTTGTGTGCAACAACTCCAGGTGATTTCCTGGAGGAACTGGCAAAGGTTGGCTTCTTTTTCAATAACTGTTGCCATTGCTCTTGGACTGCCGTCCTCAGCTCAAACATCCCAGCTCAGAAAAGAAATTGGTACAGTGGATAATGCTTCCCCTGGAGACTGCAGAACAGATCCAGCTGGTGGATCCCTGTGATTCCTCCGGCCCTGTGGTGTCCAGCAATGATAGAGGGGAGCAGCAGGACCTGTAGTGCTCCTGCACTGGGTTGCCACTTTGGTGGGTGCTGAAACTCTCAGCAGTTGAAGGAGCCACAGAGAAAGGCTTTAAAATTTACTAATTTTTAATTAAAGGAAATTTATCAACTGCTTATTAAAGGAAAGGCAAAATGTTAATGTTTTCCTGGTGCTCCTGGTTCTCTTTCCCTCTCCAAGCCATCCTTTGCCCTGGCCAGCCCCTCCACGCTGCTGCCCAGATGGCTGCCAGCTGCCTGCATGGCTGGAGCTCCCTCGCTGCAAGCTGCACACAAATGTACTGCTCTGTCTTTGTAAACAGGCTAAAAATACCGCGGTGCTGCTCCTCTGAGGGCCCGGGAGTTCAGAGAGGCTGGGAAGGAAGCCGGGGTCAGGCGGCCTCCGGGGAGCGGGCGTCACACGGAGCCACGGGCCGCTTCCCTCCGGAGAGCCCGGCTGCAGAGAGGGACAGCACCCCGGGCACTGCCCTGCTGCCCTGCCCGCCCTCCTCACGTTAGTGCTCACACTGAGCTCCAGGGCTTTGTGCTCCTCTGGAAAACAGGGGTTTTTGTCTTTTCTGCTCAATCTCTGTGCTAGGTATTGTGATGCTAGATGTCCTGCAGAGTGCTGGCTTCTCCGGGCGCTGCCACTCCTGGCAGCCGGGGTGGCACCAGCTGCTGGGCCCCTTTGATGAGGGTGCCCCGTGTGAGGCTTGTGTCTCCATGTGCTCTGGGAAAGGAAGTCAGAAAAGGCAATTCCTTCAGACACCCTATTTCAGAAGGCTTCAGAAGCTAATTTCTGCTCTCACCACACCCACGTTAAGGGATGTGACTGTCCTAACCGCACCCTGGCCAGAGTGGCCAGGACCTGAGTCTGAATGCCCCCCTCCAATGACGCAGAAGCTGATTCCAACCAGAAACTTCATCAGTGGTAGCAAATTTCACTTTGAGTCATATGTGTCATAGGCATTAATTCCTGGAATATTCTTATATTTTGCTTCATTAGTGCTTAACCTCATTAGCTGGTGTGAGGCTGTGTGGCACAGAGGGAATCAGCAAAGAGCACCAGAACCCTGTCAGGTGTCCTCAGTATGCTGTGAGTGCTGAAAACACAGAGCAGGGCTCAGCACTGGTCTGGCAGCAAGGACAGCTGTGCCTTTGCTGTTGTGCCCTCTCTGCTCTCTCCATCTCCATCTCCCCACTGCAATGTCAATGTAAGTGTCCCTGTGTGAGCTGTGGCAGTGGGAGCCAGGCCTGGGCTCTGGGAGCTGCCTGGTGCTGGGCAATCCAGTCACATAGAGGGAATTCATCCAAAGCTGAATAATGCATGTGATGGGCAATAAATACCTTACAGCCCAAACACACCACTAGCATCCTCTACCTGCCCACAGCCCGAGGGAGCTCCAAGGCACCCAGCACTGGGCTGAGCTGGCATGAGGGTGGGTGCTGCCTGCCATGCACCCCTGCCTGCTGTGGCTGTTCACTGGCAGGGAAATTCAAACCGTGCTCAGCTGCCTCCTCTGCAGACAGAATGATTTTTGTTTTCAAGAAAATAACCTTTGCCGTGCAAAAGAGTTTCAGTCTAAAAGACTTCTGGTGCAAAAGCCCCGGATTTAAGGTGTTTTTCCCATCTCCAGTGGCAGAGCTGGAGCAGTGTCAGGGTGGTGTCCCCAGTGCAGCACTCAGCAGTGAGCTTTGCACTGAGCTCACAGTGCTGGGCCGTGCTCCAGTTCCTCGAGGATTTCTCACTGATGTAACCGCGGTGCTCCGAGCACCTCCGTGCGCTCCATCCCTCTCCATCCCGCGGCAGATTGGAGCTGCGTGTATCCTGTGTTCATCCTGCCACTATTCCTCGGTGGGACCCACGCCTCAGGCACCCCAGACACGGTCCCTGCCGGGCTGCAGATGCTGAGGAGCGGTGGCAGCCGGCGAGGCTGCGGCCGAATTCCGAGGGGGAGAGAAAGGCAGCGGCGTGTCCGAGCCCCGCGGGATGCGCAGGGCGGCTGCAGGGAGTGTGACCGGGCTGCTCTTTCCCAGGGAGGATTCTCCACCCCGTCCTGGGTGGGATCTCAGCCGGCCCGCTTAAAGCCGAGCAGATGGGGCTGCAGTTCAGCGGCCCCGGGCAGGACTCGCTCGCTTGCAGGGACACGGGAGTAACTTCTGCACAGGACAGGGACCCGCTGCGCTTGCCTCTCCCCATGGAAGGTAGGAGGAGGCTTGTTTTCTTTCCTTGGTGGCTCTATTTCTTTAAGGTTTTTAAACCAGCAGTCAAACTAGGATGCAATTAGGCAGAAAACAAGGCACGAACTCGGGAGGGAATGCGAAGGTGTGGGTCTGGCTGTTCCCTCCTGGGATGTGCTGCTTCTGTTTGGGCTCACTTAACAGCAAACAGAGAGGTTTTTCCACGATATATTTTGTTTAGAATTTAGAAGAAAAAATTTAGTTACTTGGAATTTTGAGATCTAACACTTCAGCATCTGCATTCAGTGGCCCCTGGAGAGAGGGAATGTGGCAGAAGGTCCCTGCCTGGCAAAGGTTTGTCCTGGGGGGAGCACCCACCCATCCTGCTGCCACCCAAGTGGCTCCAGCCCTGCTGCTCCCCAGGGATCACCAGGACCCTCAGTGCTCCCATGGGAAGCAGGGCAGGGAGTGCCTTTCCCATAGGGACTGAGTGGGGTGGCAGAGCTGGGAAAAGAGCAGCAGCAGGGACACTGTGGGGACAGCAACTCAGGCCTCCAGCATCAGAGGAGGTCACCCTGAGCATTAATGCTTTTTTTCCTGAAAAGCAATAGTAAAAGTAATTTTAAAAATTTTTTGGGGGGAGGGAAGAAAGCGAGAGGAGACCTTTGGGTTGGGTGCCTGAGCCTGCAGCAGTGTGTGGCTGTCACCCAGCACGAGCAGGGGCTGGAGAGGGGCAGTGCTGCTGCTCCAGACCTCCATGCATCCTTCCCGTGCCCCCAGGGTGGTTTCTGTCTCAGCTGGCTCAACCCCTCCTTTCCTCTCTGTGCCCAGGTCCCTTTGCCAGGGCTGGAGCTCCCTGACAGCAGGAACTGGTGCCCCATGCTGGGGCAGTCCTGGCATTTCTCTGGCCATCAGCTGGGCCAGCCCCAGCTCCTGCTCTGCCAAAGGCTTGCTTTGTAATGCCAAAAAAATCCTACAGCAACTCCGACAGCTCTGTAGGAGGGTATTAAGCATCTGCATGTCAGAAGGTGGCCTTTATTTTATTGCTTCATGTAAAACACTTTGTATTCTCTGGGCAGGAGAGGCAAGGGTTGCAGTGAATGTTTTCAGAAAGGAAATTAGTGCCATGTCCCTTCCCTGCAAAGCTCCCCTGTCAGACAGACCCCGGGGCTGCCCAGCCTCACCAGCAGCTCTGCTCTCACATGGATCTTGGAGGACTGTTTGCCAGGACCACAACTGGGAATAGTACTGCATTTCTTGTCCTTTGCCTCTCTATAAAATAAATCAAGCTGAGTTTTCAACCCTCAGTTTGCTGATGCTTTCTGGCCAAGTTTCGAGTCAATTTATTTCCCATTGCTCTGCGTCACCCTGGCAGTGTGCCGAGCACGAGAAATGGGGAGAGGCACAATTAGTTTGCTGCATTTCAGGCCAGGGCTGAGCATCCATCTGCTGGTACACACTCCCTGGTTGGTACTCCCAGGCAGTAGTACAGGTGTACTTTTTAAGGTAGAAAATCACTTGTGTTTTGAAAATTAATAAATTGTTGACATAAGCTAAGAGTCATGAGGCAGGAATGGGTTGTGTTGCCAGGTATTCACTGTAAGATCATTATGCCCTGGAGTGCAGTGACCACTGTGGGAAGTGACCAGAGGGGTCAGGAAGGGCCAAGCCACAGGGAAGAGCCCTCTTTTAGCCATGCCTGCTGTGCCATGGGGGTGCTGGGCAGGGAGGAGCCACCATGTACCTGCCCTCTGTGGGCTCATCCCTGCTGACAGCTGCTGGCAGAGCCTGTAGGAACAGCAGGCATGAAGCCCAGCCTGGGTGGGCAGCAGGGCCAGGCAGGTGCCAGCAGTACCCATGGGGGCTGTGCACTTCTGGGGAAGCTGCTGGGGGCTGCTGGGGTCAGCACTTCTGGCTTCCAGCACAGGTCCCCCCATCCCCAGTGATCAGAGAGCTACTAAAAAAATGGGGAGGGGTTTCTGGGAGGGTTTTTGTCTGGATTGCTGTTCTTTTTGGTATAAATTTGCTGTTTCAGCTTCTGAAGTTCAGCATTTCCAGGGCTCACCCTTCCAGGGTTAACGTTATCTGACACATGCCAAAAATCTGGCTCTCCAAAAAATCTGACACCTGCCAAAAACTGGTCCAGCAAGCCTTGTGCAGCAGGGGGCTGAGCACACACACTGCCTGCTGTTCCCATCCCTCCTCCACCTCATCCTGCTTCCCTCAGTGCTCCTGGGAAAAGGCAGGACCTGGAGCTGTTGGAAGGAATGCTTGTGTGGGAAGGGAGCTTGGCTTCTCTGGTGAATAAATCATATAGAATCCATTTTGTGCATTAAACAAAGCTTTATGGAGGGCAGATACAAAGGAGGGGCCCTGCTGAGGGCTCAGGAGGTTTTACTGTGGTGCCTGACATCCTCTGGCACTGGAGCCTGGGCACCACTCGTAGGTCTCAGCCTGCTTCAGAGACCTGCAGCACCTGAAGCAGGATTGGTGCTGCCCACCCTGGTCTCAGCTTCCCAGGGCTCTGCCACTGCAGATTTTGCTGTTCCTGTGTTCCTGCAGGAGCAGGGGGTTTGTGGGGGGAAGGTCTGTGGTGGTGGCTGTGTGAAGAGGCTGGTGCTCATGTACTGCACAGCAACTTCCCTCTTTCCTGCTCAGTTCTGAACTCTCACACAGGAATGAGGATCTTCNTTTTTTTTTTTCCCCAGTTTTACTCCCCATATTTGGTATTTGTTTGTCCCTTCTTTCACAAAGCAGCCCAGTAATCAGATGACATCCCTGACTCATGCTGCCCAGATATGCATGATGGGGCCTTTCTACTTGCTAGAAAAAGCCTATTGATTTAATTTCTGTATCATTGTTCAGCTAATATGGAATATGTCACTGATGATGGTGCATGAAATCAAACAGAGTTTGCCAAAAAAAATGAAATATTAAATAAACCTTGCCAAAGATGGGGAGGAGGTAGAGGTGACTGTGCAGGAGGAGTACAGGGTGCCCTGTGTGCTGTTTCACCTCTCTGATCTGTGTGCCCCTGGCCTTTGGGTAATGCTGCCAAGGCCAGCTAGGCTGGTCAGCCACCAGCACTGGTCACTGCTGGGGCACACTGGTTGAAAGCCATGTCACCCATGGCCCAAGCTGCACACCAGCTATGGTCCCTGTCACCTGCACACCCCAGCCTGAGCAAGGAGCTGTCACACATACTCTCACACCTACACACACACGTGCAGTGCTCACTGTTACACGTACATACAGGCTTAGGTGTGCAGAGGCACCTCTGGAGTGTGTAACAAAGCAAACCTGTCTGGGCTGGCTGTCCAGGAGCTCTGGGAAAGGCCTGTCAGACACAGCTTTCCCTGGGCTCTGGGGTAACTTGCCACTAGATGTCACAGTGTGCTTGGGTTTGTGGGGATGAGCAGTGCCACTTGTGCTGGGGACCCCCAACCAACCCACTCTGGGCAGGGCTAAACAGCTCCCTAAAGTCCCTTTGCTGGACCAAAGGACACAAATTGCACCTTTCTGTCTGTCCTTGTCTTCTAAAGCATTTTGGAAACATTTCTGGCTTTCATGTGGCACTCAGCAAAGTCTGAGGGACCAACAGGTGACTGGAGAGGTTCACCTGGTGCCAGCCCATGGGGTGACCCTGGTGGGGCCCCTGCCCTGGCAGGTGTCCAGTGTCTCTGCTCCCACTGCAGCAGATGTCAAACACTCATTAATGTCAGGGGATGCTGCAGGAGGTCACTGTCTTGTCCCAAAGCTCTTGCTCTAAGGGGGGACAAGATTTGCCACTCCACCAGCAAAGGAACAGGCACTCGTGCAGCTGCCTGGGGCTGACCTCTGCCTAAAGCATCCCAATGGATATTTATAGGCACACAGGAAACCATGCTGGACCCTGCACTTCCTCTCCCATCCAAGCTGAATCTTTAATCAGCTCAGTAGCACAGGGAGCTTTAATTGTGTGTTTTTCCATTGAGCATTGTGCTGAGCAGGGGTAGAATATGTACATGGTCAGCTTTGGGCAGGCTGGTGATGGGATAGGCAAGTCATCTTCTGAACTTGTTACAGCTCTGTAAAATCTTGGTATATTATTAAAAGACTAGGAGTATGTGAGTGTGAAGCATTTGCTGAGCAACTCAAGCAATGACAGCATTTAAAGCCTCCTGTTTGAAGTGGTTTATGTACAGACCCAGCCTGGCAAGGCCACCCCACCCAGGCAGCTCTTGGGTGAAGTGTAGCTGCTGGATTAACAATGGCATCACTCTGTGCCTTTCATTTGCCACCAAAATCAAGCATAGCTTTCCCAGTCTAAGACTAAACAAACAACACAGCCAGGGATGTGCAGGGGGATGCTTTCCTTGTGTTCTCTCTGATCCTGAGACCAGGCTCTGCCCAGCCTGAGCAGGGATGTTGTGCTCTGGAGAGCAGCTCCTGGTGTTCAGGGATGTTGGGTGGGCACAGTGAGGGAGGGGAAGCAGGGCTGTGCTCTGTGTGTGCAGAAGGCAGCCACTGCCTGCACCCCTGAGCCTGGAGAAATGCGCACAGCAGTGAGAGAGCTGGCAGTCAGTCCCTGAGCTCCCAGGGTGTGCTCCCTGCCACACACAAGATGGATGGGCAACCCCTGCAAGCCACTCGCTGCTATTCATTTTCACCACATAAATCTTCCTGACCAATAGCACATTATTGCTTTCCTTTGTCTGGGATTGCCTTTCCCCTCTTCCTTGGCACCACTCCAGAACATCTACAGATCTTACTTAGCCACAGTTAGTGACTGTGCCCTAACATCAGGAGTCTCCTGAAATACTCCATGTGCTGCTCTTAGACAATGAGCTGAGCACTGTCATTCCCATGCCCCTGCAGCAGCCAACACACAGAAGGTGCTTGAGCAGAGCTGGGAGAGGAAGGATTTGCTGTGCTGGGGAGGCTGGAGCCCAGTTCCAGCTCTGGGGAAGTGGTGTAGCCACAGAGCATTCCATAAAAACACAGCCACAACCTGGCTCCTGCTCCAAGCAGCCAGTGCCAGGTGAAGCCACCTGCCCAAGCTCCAAAGACATCCCAGAGTGCTCCTGCCTGTGGCACAGGAGGGTGGCATTACAGATTCACTGCTGGAGGATAGAGCTGGGACTTGGAACAGCAACTCTTGGAGAAAAACCCCCAACATTAAAAAAATTAACATAAATCTAATTTTCTGCAGTTATCACCAATCTCAGATTAATTCTGCAGCATGACCAAACTGCTGCAAGGCCCCACACTGGTATGTTAAATATGTCCCACTGCATGTACTGAATGTGATTTCCAGGCTGAGGCTTCTGGAGGAGAGTGCAGATAAGGGAGTGCTGGGAGGCAGCTGCCCAAGAGCTCTGCAGGAGCAGTCTGTGGGCACAGACACATGCAGGGCCCTGAGTTTCCTTTCACTTTTTGGATTTTTTCACTCTTTTCCTGTCCTGTCACCCTCAGGTGTGTCAGTTTTTGATCTGCACCAGCCAAAGAGCTGGATGTGGAGCCTGGCCATTAAACCCTGCAAGGAGAGCCCAGGGCAACCTGGCTCTTAGCCCAGCTCTGGAAAAGTGGAGATACAGGGTGGTTCCATCACTGTCCCACAGCCAGAGGGATGGACAGAGGCTTTGGCACCACTTCTGTCCTTCCCTGGGGCTATGTGGATACTCCTGGAAATGAAGTGCATTAGCTCCTCCAGCTCTTCTTGAAGGCAGAACCAACTTTTTCCCATTTATCCCACTCCCCTTCTGGCTGGGAATGCAGCACAGTGTCCTGCTGTGTTCCCCATGGCTGAGTGCAGTGGCCCAGGGCTGGAATGTGCCAGTGCCAGGGAACTCTGCATTCCAGCAGTAAGGAAAGCACATCCTCATTGCTTCTGGGCTCTGCTTCAGAGCTGCCCAGCTCAACATCATCATGTGCAGGGAGTTTGTCCAAAGCCCTGGTGGGTGATGTCTGTTGAGGCAGCACAGCTCTCCCAAGGAGAGGAGCTGGAGCCTGGCAGTGGGCAGTGACCTTGGGCCCCCATCCCAGCACCCCAAAAGTGTCTGTGGGTCCTGCAGTGGGGCTGGGCTGGCTGCACCTGCTGCATCCAGCATCCCAGCAGCAAGGCAGTGCAAGCACAAACCCAAATCCTGGGGTGTAGAGCTTGTTCAGCTCAGGGAAAGAGAAACTCCTCCCTGGGGCCTTTGCTGGAGGCAGAGATTGGGATGGCTCTGCCCCAGGGCTGCACTGCCCCAGGTGAGGTGCAGTGATGATGGATGCTCCACACCCTGCAGGTCTGCAGGTGGGAAAACCCCTCAAGCCATTCTGTTCCCAAGGAGAGTGCACAGGAGAGGAGCTGCCTGAAGTATCTGGCTCAGCATCAAACCCTTTGAATCAATGGGCATTGTTCCCTTTTGGGGGATGACCAGTGACCAGAAGGTGGGACCCATCTGCACAGCCAGGCAGGGCAGTGAGCTGGCTGTGAATGGGAAGGATTTGCCTGGGATCTCAGGGAGTGCACACAAGCAGAGCCCCCGTGCATCCCAAGGTGTGGGATCCACCTCAGCTTGTCCTGGAGTGGCTGCAGCAGCTGGCACAGGAGGGATGTGCTGCTGCCAGGAGCAGGGAGCACACGATGTTCAGGGAGGAGAGGTCAGGTCTCTTCCTGTTTAGATGTTTTCAGAAAAATGCTTAAGCTTTTTAGTGGAAAAATGACTGAGGGAACCATCCAAATTAGGAAACAGGAAATACTGCACTAGCATCAATGTAATTTTGACAGCTGAAATGAGAGGCAAGTGGTTGCCAGGTAGGGCTGGTAAAGCTGCTGCTGGGCCAGCAGCTCCTGGGGAAGCTGAGCAGCCAAGGGCAGGTTCTCACTGGGACACACCTACCCGTGCCAGGTGCCAGAGCCAAGGCACTGGGTGTCTCCCACCTCAGGATCTCCCAACACAGTGCCAACAGTCAGCAAGGTTTGTCCTTCAAGTGGAGGACTCCTCATGTTTCCAGCAGTGGGTATACTGAAAACCAAGGTACTAAAATCAGAATTTTTATGGATTATAAATAGGAGCAGGCTTCCCCGTGCCAGGTTACCTGTGTGATATTTGCTACTCAAATCTAATGTCAGCCCTGCTCCTGACTCTCTCTCCCCTTCAGCAAATCACTGAAGCTCCCCAAGCCCCTTTCTAGCCATATGTTAAGTTGATGTAATGCTGCTTCGAAGTCTGTGCAATTACTCAATTACTCCTGCATCTGATGGCAAGTAATACGCCCTCAGGGCTCTGCTTCAGTTTTGCCCATTGATTTGCTGTGTGACCTTGAGCACCACATCAAATATACTTTCATTATTCAAAGGAATTTTGCTCATTTATGCCCACGGTCATGCTATCCAAACTCCTACCCTGCTCTCAACTTTCCAAGTAGTGCCTGCTTATTATTTATTGCAAAATTTAAGGATAGAAGCTAGCCTAAAGTATAAAAGAGATCTGGGGGCCTATGTTCCATTCAAATTCACCTCAAGCGAGTTTCAATGGAGCTTGAAGAGCCTAAGCAAGGTAGATACTTCTGAAAATGTCACCCTCTCTGTACCTGCAGGCTCTGACATTCCACAGACACCTGAATTACTCGGGTGAGCTCCCCTTGCTGATCCACCCTGATGGCTGCAGAGCTGGCAGAGCATTAAATATGCACATATTTAATGTCTGCTGTGCTGGAGGGGGAGGACGCCTCAAAGTGAAAGCTGCTGTGCATTCAGATGTGTTCTTCAAAGCTGAGGCAGGTCTGGAGCTGGGCAGTCGCAGCTGCCCCTGGCTGCTGGGCACACTTTGGAGGGGCTGTGGGCTGCTGCTCCCTGCCCTGTGCTGTGCATGGGAGGCTGTGGCATCAAGGAATGGTGTCTGTTTGCAGAGAGGTCTGCTGGAAAAATGAGCAGCCAAGGGAGCAGTGTGGGCAGAGCTGATCCTGTCACTGGGGTTGACCCCTGACTGATGGCACAAGGTTCTGGGAGTTTTGTCTTGTGTGTGTTTGTGTAAGGAACATCTGTGGTTCTGCCTTTACCTTTGCTGGAAGGTGGATATGAAACAGCATGGTCAAGAAGCAAAGCTGCTTTCTGAGTATTTTAAGGACTTTTTCTGCCTCAGTTTTCTGTGAATGTTGGTTAAGAGTAAATGAGACTTGGAAAAACAGCCAGTATGGATCTTACCCTGGGACAATTCTGGGAATAAGCACACAAAAATAACCCTTTCCTAAAAATGTTCTTTACAGCCCCACCCTTCAGGAATGGTGTTCCCTGCAATGACCCCAGCCTGGACAGCACTGGCAGACCAGGGCTGAACCTCAGCTCTGGTTCACACTCAGCAGTTCCTTTTTACAGTGCAAACAGCTCCCTGGAGCCAGAGGAGATTTGCTGAGGTACCAGAGTGAGTGGGGGCTGCAGAGTCTGGCTGCCTGTCCCCCCAGCCCAGTGAAAGCCAGGGGCTGGGGAAGGGAGACTGGAGTGACAGCAGCAGCAGGATTTGCTGCCCACCTGCTGTTCCCCTCTGTACCTGCAGTGCAAAGAAGTTAAACTGCAACAGGAGCTGCAGGTAATGTCAGCACACCTGAACACGGGAGCTCTGCTGGGCAAGTCACTTCTTGGAATCTGTAAAGTGCTTCATGCTCCTTGCCTTGTGAAACCACACTGAAATAGTGTGGTGTGTGATTTCTGCAAATGCTCCAGCTTCTACACACGAGCCTCAAACCACTGCAACAGCCACCTTACATCAGTGAAGATGAGGGCAGTGATAGACTTGAGTGCTTTAAACAAGTCAAGCTACAGACCTCAGCTGTGCTCTGATTATTTTCTTTGAATTTGCTTCCTTTCCACTGCTTTTTTTATATGGAGACATAAATAATCTTAAATTCCAGATCACCCATGGGTCCAAAATTTAGCTGTTACAGGGATTTCTGCCAACTTTTACAAAAGGATTTTGCTAACATGAAAGAAAATAACTCATACATAATAAACACTCCTCCTGACCCACGTTATCCTTTTGCATTTAAGGTCAACCATCTCTGAAAGGAGAAAAAAAAAAAAAAAAGAAAAGATAAAGGAGATGCAGAAAGTCAGCTGCAACAACAAACTAAACCCCTGCATGAAGGTCCTCCTATCAGGGCTGTTCACAGCTGCCACTACATTTTTTCCTTGGCCTGAATAGTGTAAATACTGGGCTGGGGAGTGCTTTCCTTTCCACTGGTGTAAATCTGGGCTGGAGCTGCAGCCCTGACCTGGCCAGGCACACACTCCATCCCTGGCAGCCCTGCCCTCAGAGGAGCTCGCCTTCCTTTGATGCTTGCTGCTGTGTTGAGTAAAGGGCTAAATTCCTCTTGTTTCTTGAAATAAACTTGCAAACCCCTTGACCTTCCTGAGCTGGAAGAATATGTTTACAGATTGTTTAATTCCATTTGTCTTCCTGAGCTTGGGAGAGGGACAGCAGTGTGGTTAAGGGAAGGGGAGCTGTGCTGTGTGAGCAGCCTCTTTTGATATCAGAGACAAGACACTGATGAATCCCATCCACTTTGAAGGGTACAGCCATTCCCATTACTTTTTGGAGGAGGAAGGAAAGGAATTGTTTACTGGAATCCCCTGTAATTTTGCTTTATAGAAAGTTCATGAAGCTGCAGTGTAATCTTTTGTGTTTTGTTATCTATTCTCGTGACATTTTCCAGGACACCGGTGCTTGTGGACTTCTAGAAAAATATCAGGAGGCAATTCTGCAGCAGCAGCTCTTTTCTAGTGTTACACCATCTAAGCACATCTCCTTTATACTTTGATTGCTGCCTGAAGTCAGGGGAGCCTGGAGAAACAAAGTTTATCAGAGGGCAAGAGTCAAAGCAGGAGGAGGGGAGGTTACTGACATACCTAAATTAAAGTGTAGATCTTTGTTTAAAGGCTGTAGAAGCTGGAGAAGAGCTCTTTAAGACAGAAACCATCTTTTCTCCGAGGCCTGGGAGGCACTGGGAGGCCTCATGGGTGTCATCACCAGGTACTTGTAATAATGTCACTATTTCCAGAAGTCTTGGCACGAGCAGCACGGCAGGAGAGGAATTGTGATGGGTAGCTGACTGAGGATAATGGATAGTGGGATGAAATTGAGAGGAAAAACTTAATTGGAATTAACTAGCTGAGAAAAGCCTCTTGATCTGTCAGACAGTGAAATTGCCTCCCAGGAGCAGTGGTACAGTCTCAACCACGTGGGCATTTAAAGCCAGTCTAATGTCTGTGATTCCCTGAGTTAACTGGAGTATCTCAATAATTGGAACTGACACAAAGATTTATCTTCTTTGATTGACTAGCTTTCATAGAGGCTCATCTCTTTGTGGTGCTGCACAGAGCTTTCAGGGCAGCTGTTTGCACTTAAACTGCCAGGAGCTGACAGTGTGTATCCATTTCAGCTCTTCAAATGTGTTCTTTGAAAAAACACTTAAATGGCTGGAATAGACAGTGCTAATCAGTCTGCAGGAAAATGGAGCATCCTCACCTGGGGCTCAGTGCTATCCATCTCCCTGTGCCAGTGCCTGGCCATCCTGCAGCAGCAGAGCCATTTGGGTGCATTACTGCCAGGCACCCAATCAGCCTGAAAAATTGGGCTGATTTGGCTGAGGCAATAAAAGGGGAAGGTGTTTTGCCAAATGTATAAAAACAAATGGTTGGTATTTCAGAGGTTACAGCAGAGGAGGATTAGTCACACAAGATGATGGGAATGATCTCCCACACTCATTTTTCCTCATTTCAGAAGAGACAATGTGTGGCTGGCCTGAAGGGTGAGGTCCTGTAAGGGCTTTTGTATTTGGATTTAGCCATTCATTCACCTGCTGTATGACCTCGTGCATGTCTCCTCTCTGGCTTTGCCTTCTGTAGGTTTGCACTACAGTAAAGTGCTCATCCAACCTCTGGCCTTGGCTGGGAGCTGGGTTCCTGCTCTGTGTGTAGTGGCAGCGTGCTGGAAAGGGTGTTTGGAATCCTTTCACTTCTCTGCCACTGACAGACAGAGGGATGGTGTCTTCCCTGCCAAAGAGATTTAGATCTGACTGAGATAGCCTTGTAGTATGCAAAATACTAGGTCAAGATGTTTTGCAGAAAGTGAGAAATTGCTTTTCTGCAGGGCACAAGTTACAGGTGTTTACGTGTGCTGGCATCCTGGCATTGACAGGGAAATGTGCTTTTTTCTTGGTCCTTCTAAAGCCTTTCACACATGGAATGCATACTTGACTTGTTACCTTGCCTTCTCCCATTCAGCAGAGCTTTTCAGAGGAACACCTTCCCCTGTATTTTGGTCCTTTCTGCAGGTAGAACCTGGGGAACAAAAAGGCCTCATTTGCTATGGAGAAGTACAGCACATTGGAAATCAGAATTTATGGAAATATTAGCTCCCAAGCTAGTGTGTGGATTTACAAACTTGGGATAACCACATCAGGCTGGACACGAGAGGGGCATGAGCTCTTGCTGTCAGAGATGAAATCCACTTGGCCTCTGCTGGTGGCAGCACCAGAAGCAGCTCAGGTGACAGCTTGTGGCTGTCCCTTCATGGCTGTGAGCTGCAGAGCTCTGAGTCACACCGAGTCCCCAGCTCAGAGCCACAGCCTGTCCCAGCACAGCAGCCTGCAGGCATGCATTTCTCAGGAGAGTTACACAACCTCAGTCTGCAGGCAGAGAAGCCTGAGCAGCACTGCTGCCTGTCCTGCAGGTTTCCTTTCAGCTCCAGCACAAACACACAGCTTCATTCTCCCTCCAGTGTCTGCCCCACCTGGAAGAATGGAGCTCTGTGCCCTGAGATGTCTGTAATGCTTCCCACTGACTGAAGTCCTGCTCTGCCATTAAACTTTCCCCACCACTAAACCTTTCAGGTTCTCAGTGCTCAGCTGGCTCCTCCCCTGGCCACAGCCACCACTGCCTAAATTGTCCCTAGTTGGGACAATTAATGTAAATTAAATATGCTCCTGTTCCCCTGGAATGCTGTCAGGTATATGAGGATAATATTCTGATTTACTTTTTAAAGGGTAACAGGTTATAAAGGGGTTTTCATCCCACTGGAACATTGTTTTTCAAACTACTCTTTCTTCTGCTATGAAAAGTTTCGATTAAATACATCTATTCAAAATAGGGAGAAAACAAAATGAGAATGTAAAGTGAAAATTAAGGAGGCAGTTGACAGTAAATGGTTATTTAAAGATTGTGGGGGAAAAAAGGAGAAAAGGGAACGAGTAAAAGTACACTTAGAAAAGTGGGCTTTTTCTAACACATGTAAAGCTAAAACTGATTGGTACCACTTATTGCACTCTTCTATTAAGCTTCTTCATTCACTCTGTTGTTTTTAGAGTCTCCTCAGGAGATTATCTGTTCTGCTGAGCCGGACTGTGTCTGTATGTGGGCTCTGGGGTTATCAAATAAAGTCCTTTTCTCAGAGAGCAAACCCCTTCCAGCCCAGAAGGGCCCCAGTGAAGCAGCTGGGGCTGGGCAGGGTGTGACACAGAGCCCTTGACCTGACCCACATGGACCAAATCCAGCCCTGGTGGCCACCAAAGTGTCCTGGGGAATGCCCTCTGTTCAAAGGTGCCATGGTGGGAGCAGTGAGCATCCTCTCTCCTTGCTGACCTCTTTGCTTCTGCCCCACCATTCCCAGGCTCCTTCCCACACCTGTTCTCCTTCAAAAAGTCCTTGAAGAACACTGGCCTGAAACTGCCAGCTTGTCTTACAAGCCACAGATCCTGCTGCTTTCTCATGTTGTGCAAGAGTGCAAACAAATGTTAGTTGTAAAATGATTCAGCCTTTATGAAACCCAGCTAGACTGTTTGGCTTTTAATAGCATCAGCCCCGAATTACACGTCTGGACTAGAAACTGTGCAGAGATTAATTTCCTTTAATTTGTTCCAGAGTAACTCACAATTTAATTTAACTGAGCAGTTCCTTGTTCTCTTATTCTGGAATGATGGATTGTGAAATACACTCCTTTAAATTAATCCAGACACTTGATTTTTGTCAGCAGAGTAATCTTTCTCAGCGGTATGCTAAGTATGCTTTTAAAAGGTATGGTGAATATGAATGATATGCACTTGGTTGATGATTTAAGTGTTTGCACTTTCCAAACCTTGCAGAAAAAACAAATACAGCTAAGCTGCATTTTGTTTTATAACCTTTCAGAAGTGATCATTCAAATAACATCAAAAGGACTTAAATGGATTTCTAAATTTGATGGTACATATGAAGGCAACTCCCTTCTCATCAGAGAACCATGATTTTGAAATGGGGCTGAGCAAAGCTTAGACTGTTTCTGATTGCAGGGCTTCCATAGATCATCCACAAAGATTTCTATTGGAGCCATTAATGGTAAAATATTTCATGTGGGTGCTGTCACTGCTTATGCTGGCTTGATGTTGCAACAGAGGAGTGTCCTTTCCTTTTTTTCTTTCTTTCCCTTTTCCTGTTCTTACTTCTTAAAGATGAAGTGGGGAATTTGTGGAGAGGAGCAAAGAGGCCGTGTATGAATATTTGTTTTTACATACTGCCTCCTTTAGAACTGCAAAAAGTTACAGTGAAGTTGAGTAAGTGATATTGATGTAAACCAACCCATCAGGTCCTGTCAGCCCAGGCACTGCCTCACTCTCTATTATCAGAGGTAAGGACTATCTGAATGCCACAGTAGAAATGGCACAGCATTCCTGTGTCCAGCTGGAACCTGACAACAATAGTTATTCTTAAATGTGGGAGACAAGGCAAAGCCTCCTGTCACAGAAATATGTGGCAGTGCTTTGTAGGCAAAGGTAAAACCCCTAAACTTAGCAACATGAACTGCAGCACACACCTACCCATTCATTCTCAGAGGGTTTGCACCTACAGCAAAGTGCTCATCCAACCTCTGGCCTTGGCTGGGAGCTGGGTTCCTGCTCTGTGTGTAGTGGCAGCGTGCTGGAAAGGGTGTTTGGAATCCTTTCACTTCTCTGCCACTGACAGACAGAGGGATGGTGTCTTCCCTGCCAAAGAGATTTAGATCTGACTGAGATAGCCTTGTAGTATGCAAAATACTAGGTCAAGATGTTTTGCAGAAAGTGAGAAATTGCTTTTCTGCAGGGCACAAGTTACAGGTGTTCATGTGTGCTGGCATCCCAATATTGACAGGGAAATGTGCTTTTTTCTTGGTCCTTCTAAAGCCTTTCACACATGGAATGCATATTTGACATGTCACCTTGCCCATGTAGCTAATATGTACCTTGTTCCTTCCAAACCTGACTCTGCTCCAGCCTAGGGCCTTCCTCCCAAGTAGTGTTGGGGATACTTGGCAAACAAAAGAAATGCATGCAATGTGTGTTTGCTACTCGTCTGACTTAGTCACCACTGCTTAAAGAAGGTGAAGGTTTGCCATGTGCTTCATGCTCCTTGCCAGCCCTCTCTCAGGACAATGCTGTGGTGACCTCTCAGCTCCATGTCCTCTAATAACCTGTACAGCCAAGCCATCCAAGGAAAACTGGTCTGGCTCAATAAAGGGGCTGTGTTATGCCTGGACACAGGTAAGAATGGTAGCCTGACACCAAGCTTTGCTCCAGTCTCAGGCAAGGACTGAGTGCTGCTGAAATCTGAAGTGAGCTAAAGCACATCAATGTCTTTTGATGTGAAGTGCTTTTATGAACAGATTTTATTGGTTTGGGTGCTTCAGTGTCAGTATTTCTATTTTGAACATCTTAGCAGCAATCTTCTTCAAATTCAGAATGTGTGAAATACTCTTCTGTTGAGTTCTGAAAGGCTGTTATAGCCAAGTGGTAAAATAACTGAGGCAAAGGCTTTCAGGTTTTAAACCCAAGCTTTACCTGCTTTGCTCCTTTTTCAAAGAAGAAATCGATTATTAAATTGGTTTGCAGTATTGCCTGGATAGTGGATGTCTTTACACCCATCACCTCATAGTGGAGATCTTGGAGAGATGTTATGGAAATACAGCCATGTGTCCTAAATTTGCATTAAATTAGAACTAAAATCCAACTGGGTTTTTTCTTCACACTGCTGTGTGACAGGAGCACTGGCTGAGTTAGTCTTGAGACTTGGGCTCACAGCCTTTCTCAGAAGCAGCAAAGCTTTGTTAGCCAGAATGGGCTCTGTCAGCTCCTGCAAGAGAGGATCTGCGAGTGGCTGAGAGACGTCACAGGGATGAAAGGACCAAAAATTGGATATTGATGTCTTCAGAGGTGACTTTGGGCTCTTTGTTATCCCCTAAAATCAAATCACAAGTAAACCACAACTAAGGCTGGGTTTCTCAGACAGTCACACTGGGCATACCCAGCCCGTCCCTCTTGGGTGCTGAAAGCTCCGTGCTGCCTGCCAGGGGCTGTGCCTGAGCTGGTGTGAGCTGCAGGCCACTCAACAGCTCAGCACTGCTGCAGGGCTGTGCTGCACGTGGGCCAGCCAGCTCGGGTACTCTTGACATTCCTGGATGTCTCCTAAACATGTAACGCTGACAGAAATGTTGTTTAAATATTTGTGAGTTATTTAAAAATAGTGCGTCAAATAAGCAGCCTGGTGACGCCGACGGAGCGTGGCTGGGACGAGTGGCTCTGTGCAGAAGGAGGAGGTCAGCACAGTTATGTACACAAGCCAGGCTCTGACAAGAGACATGCAGGGAGCACAGAGCCTGCTGCAGAGCCCCAGCACGGGGTCCTGAGCACTGGTGCTCCCTGGCTGCACTGTGCCCATGCCCTGGCCTCCGTGGCTGGGGCAGGAGGGGCTGCCTGGGCTTTGGCCGTGCCCTGGGTCCTGGCAGCTGGGACAGTTGGGTGTGGAAGCAGAAATGATTCCTGGAGGACAGGAAAAGTGTCCCAGCATCCCCAATCCCAGTCTGAGCTGGTTAGGCTCTCTTGATAGTTCCTTCCCCTGCTCAGCGCCCTTCTGTACATTTAGAAAACTAAATTTTAGGAAGGCGGAATTAATTCTCCATCCAACTGTGATTGAGCCATTTCAGTAGTTTCTTCTCAGTATTATCAGAGAGAGCATGTTAGGGTCAGTACAAGTGGGTGCTGGACAGAGGGGAAATCGATTCCTGTGATAGACAAGAGACTATCCCTTTATTTGGTTAAATATTTTAAAATATTTTAAAAGCTGATTTTATATGTCAACTCTATTCTCTTCTTTCAGTAAACAGCTATCATGCAGAGAATAAAACAAGCTCCCAGGCATTGCTGAAATACATTGTAATCTATTAAGGAGGCTAAGCCTACTATAGCATATGAATCTGCTTTTATGTTGCCTTTAAATTGATTTGACATCAATTCCAGGCCTATTGTAAAAATGACACACATGATTAAAGCAACACTGTCATCTTCCCAAGGTATTCCCGCTTTTTGAGTTGCTGCAAAGGAAATGATTTTTTGCAGCACTCAGAATATTGACCTGTTTCTTGGCTCTTGTCACAATCCATGGAATGGCTGCAAGGGGAGCTCCTCTGTAGTTCCCTGACTAGACAGCACATCTTGTGCATTCAGAAAATGGATTTGAAAGTTGCTGCTGCACTTTTACACTTTGCCTTACAGATACTGATCTGCAGTTTCCTTCTTTTTTTCCTCCTCATTGGTTTCTTTATTCTTGTTCCCTTTGACATCTTCTTCTCATTTAAAGTGCCAGAGTAAAAAGCCAAAATGAGTCTCAGTTTCTCTGAGGGCCAGATACAAGCTGTGCTGCTTTCCAGATGAAAATGCTACATATACTTGAGGAATCTATTGAGGCTATTTATCAAAATCTTTTAGTTCTTATTTCTCCCAAACAACAATTGCATTTTCAGAAGTTTACTACTGGCCTAACATTAGTGATTCAAATGAAAAGCTTAAGCATCTGTCATAGAAATGAGCACATATAAAAAACCCACAGAAATAGAACAGTGGTGTTTTCTGGGAGGTTCTTAAAGATTTCAAGGAATTATTTGATGATGATAAATTTGAGCCAGGAAAAGAGAAAAGGGCCTCAATTGTATGATAAAACCAGTCCATAATATATAATGATTGATTTGGCTCAAATTCACCACCATTACTTTTTCCTTCTCTGTTATTGTCACATTCCTGGAAACAGATTGGTTTATACTTGACAAATGCCTTTGGAAATAGTTTCAGCTTATGGAGGATGCAAACTGGCCAAGGTCACTGTGGCATTAGTTGCTCACACCAAACAGAACTGTAGGTGTGTTCTACTGGTCCCCAATTATTCATCTGTACAGAATTATGGCTTCACAAATAATTGAAAATAATGAGGTAAGGATGTGACCATGGCCAGACTGTGGAGAATTCAAGCTAGTATTTGTTAAATCTATTTAATCATTATTCCATCAAAACCTAATTACCTTTCAGATTTTACTATTAATATTCAAGTTCACCAATAAAGTTGCCAAAATTTCCAAAGTTTATACATTCTAGTGCTTCTTATATATGTGAGTCACCATACCTTGCTCTTTTATAATAAACCACTCCATGTTCCTTTGCATCCCATTGCTCACACCAATGGCAATACCACACCACTGGTAATAACTCAGGGTCACCAGTTCCCAAGCTCTGACATTTAGATGCCTTTATTCCTCTGGCATCTATTTAGCTTAAAAGCAAGGATTTCTTGCAAACACCCACAAGCAAACCTGTTCTCAGGGGATTTCCAGATCTGACTGCAGGCACAGATAAACTCAGGGCAGTCTTTGCTTTGATATGGCACTTGCTTGCTGCTGTCCCTGAGCTGTTAACACCCATTGTTAGAAACAGAAACTGTCTTTTCATGCCCAAAATCAATCTGCTAAAATTAGGAGGTACTGGCTTTGGCTGTTGGTAAAAATTGACCTGTCCAGCTGCTTTGGTTTGTTGCTTGAATGAGCATCCACTGGGCCTTTGAAGAATCCTCTGTCCAACCACCTTGTTCAACAGCTGAGATACAAAGATAGGAAGAATGGTAAGCACAAGGTCGTGTTCTGCTTTTCTGGTCAGGCAAGAAAACACTGTTTTCTAAGAACCATGACTGAAAGAGGATGCAGAGTTTGGATACAGATCCCATTTCACTCAGTCTTGGTTCAGCAGTGTCACAGCAGTGTCTGATCTCCAGAGGGAAGGGCTGAGCTGTCTGTGTCACATCACCTCCGTAGCCAGGGATGGTGGCACACTGAGGTCTCTTGAGGAATTTTCCTCTGTGACAGTTTCCCTAAAAAAACAAACTCAATGGTGAAATGGTGGAGCTGCATTGGGGCAGGATTCCTGTTTGTGCCAAGGCACTTGGCTCACACTGCACTGGCTGGAGAAAGGAGCAGCTCAGTGTAGGTTTGTGAACAACTTCACAGCTGCTCACGTGTCAGAGGGACACAGCAGCACAGGAGTGATTCCTGTTGGTTATTTTATGTGAAGAGTTTTATTTCTCAAGTGTCAAAATGTTGTTTCCAGAATGGATCACCCATCCATGCCACCGGTAAGACATAGGTGGGCAGTCTGGGTTTGTTTATTTAAACAGCTGAAAATGTCCTGGTGAGTTTGTTCTCTTTCTGTGCTGCTGAACTGACAGCCACTCTGAGCAGGAATGAGCTCCCTGGATGTGCCTGGCCTGCTGACCCCTTTGGAAGACCAATCACTGACTGCAGGTTGTGTCTCAGTGTTGAGACAGAGGGGAGCTGCTTCTGTCCTAACTTCTCCCTCAGTGTAAAATATCCATGTTGAACAGCAGCAGTGAGGGCTGTGTGGGGCTCCCAGCCAGGCAACCACAAGGCAGAGGGCAGAGGGCTGTGGAACAAGGCTCTGTGAAACAAGGCTCTGTCTGTGAATCAAAGCCAGATAAAATCTGTGGCTTCTCATGTGGGAGCAGTTGAAGGAAGATGCTTTTCTTTTCCATACAGTTCCACACATATTACGTAGAGGAACTTCATATATTTTTTGATGTTCTGTCTGCTCCCATGTGTTTGTCTGGCTCTCCCACACCATGTAAAGCCTTTGGCAATGAACACCCCTGTCCAAGGCAGGACACTGTGTTCAATAATGCCTGGGACATGTGCTGATTATGTGGTGACTTACTCTTTTGGATGTGTTCCTCACATGAAAACACTCAAGAGTTTCCTTCTAAGAAACATTAGTCTCAAAAATTTACTCTGGAGGGTAGCAGATTCTAGCCAGACTGCTTTGCTTAAAGAAAGATTTTGTCTTTTTTGAAGTGATGATAGTTTAATTTAAAAAACCCAAGTATTACTGACAGTGCTTCTGTGTGGTGCACAGAGGTAAGAGTCATCTATTCCCAAGTATCTCAGGTCCAAATATAAACAGGTGCAATCTAAAAGCTTCCTCAGGACCATTTCAGCAGCTTCTTCATTCCACTATGAAGGGCCTGCTCTTGCTGGAGTGTAAATAAACCACGGCCAAGTTCTGTTATGATTCTAGAAATGCATTTTAATAACAGACACGACAAAACATTTTAGAGACAATATTGGTAGTAGGAAACATAAGAATTACAAGCAACATTTTTTTTCCCTGCAACTAATGCAGAACTAGTTTTTTAAGCTTCAGTAGTTAGATATTGACTTTAGCTTGAACTTTTTTTGCAGTGTTTTTTCAATCCAGTTACATTTATCCAATGCATTGACTACATTTTGGAACAAAGAACTGAAACAAAGCCTCCAAGGCTGCCTTATTGATCAAGTGCTTTCCCTCCTTGGGAAGGAACAGCTTTTGCTCTGTTCCTCAAGAGCCCTGGCCAAGGCTCTGCAGGTTGAAGCTTTCATGTAGAGACTTCAGAAGTGTTGGTGGCTCTGCCTTCAATGTCACCTTTGCTTTTAAGTGGCTCTTGAGATAGGAGAAGAAGTTGATTGAGAAAATCAAAGTGCTTGCTCTGCTCGTTTTTCTTGGCTGGCAGGGGGTCAGAGCTGTGATTTTGCTGTGGGTACCCTGTTCCCTGCACTAGTTAAACTCCTCCATGCTCTGTTCCATGAACATTGGACACAGATTTCCAGCTCCGTGCACCCACTACGTTTCTCCTGAGCTTTTTCATGTTAAAAGGTCTCTGTGAATCTATGAAACAAGAAGTTATGGGGTTTGTTGCTACATTCTCTCACCCACATTTTAGGAACGTCAATAGTTCTGAAAGAATTCTTCAATTTGTTTAGTCTAACCCTAAAAGTTCCTGAGAAAATCCCTGGAATTCATCATGACAGCACAGTGTTTTCCTCTCTAAAAAACGCTGAACTTTTAACAACAGAAGGCAAAAGTTAAATTCCAGCTTGAGATTTGACCTGCTCTAATGAGAAACAGATTACACAATTTTAATGGAAATGGGGGCATTGGAATTTAAAGGAGGGAAGATCTACTCAATTGACACCTGCTGGCTGAAGCAACATTATGTTGTTTTCCAGGAGCAACAATTCCACAATATTTCCTTTCATAAGAACATGGAGTAGTTGTGATTATCATAGGAGCATGTAAACAGCTATATAAAACATTGAGTGCTCTGGGATACAGGAATAACAAGGACTCTCATATTTCCATTTTTAAAAAAGGCTTGTCTTTGAATCTCAGTTCTGTTATCTGATATTAGAAAGGGAATTCTCCCTGGGTTTTATTTTGCAGGAATTTCCAGTAGAGGTCAGGGAGGGTAGGGTATGGATAATTCCCTACCATTTTGTATTGTTGTGACCTTTTAATTGAAGGCTGAGTTTAGAAAGGAAGATGTATAAACTAGAATTTATGATGACCTGATCCTGTTAGGGACCAAAATCCATAGAAGCATTTTCTAGAGTTCAGCTCTGTGAAAGTAATCTTGGAAATGTGATAATGTTTTATCTGCTGCAGGTTTTGCTGGAATTTCCCAGTGAAAGCAGCCAAGCAAAGTTCATTGGGAGGTGGAGAAAATAACATGAAAACCATTCTGAAACTTTTTTATCATGTTTTAATATTTTGATGGTGAAGCCTGGAAAATCAGATCTAAATGGTTTTGAATGACTACAGAGGGACAACCCAAGAGAATGGGCTTCCTGTAATCCAACAGTTTTTTGAATGACTTGGACCCAAACCATTTAATCTTGACTTTCAGGAGAAAAAACCTGCTGTTAATTTCAGGGGTGCACTAATATTTTTTCATCCTTCTGTTCTCACACAGTTGCTTTCTGACAGGAATACCAGAGTGGTAACAAGATGTTATAATATGATGAATTTATAATTTGACTTCACCTCAACGGCACTTCAGCATATCCAAGAGTCTATACTTAACAATATTATTTTCCTCTTTTTAAAAAAGGTTAAAGACTTTATTCATCTTACTGTTGTCAAAAGAGAGGAAAAACAGTGACACAGTCCCTGTTTCTGCTTGTACATCTTTCTCCCTGCAATACATGTATGTGCAGTTTGTCTAACCTCTCTTGCATCATAGATGATAAAGTTTCAGTCTTTGTCCCTGGAAAAATACTTTTCAACCAATGGATTTCCCTCTCAGGAATTGCTGGCTTTGTTAGCTTATCTTTTTTCCCCCTTAATTTCATATATTTATTTTCAATTTTAAATCCTTTTCTAGTGAGCTTATTAATTTTCTTCTTTCTAACTGACAGTTATTCCCCACCACCTTTAACATACCCCTCTTTTAATTGTCTCATTGCCTGTGTTTTGTTCTGCATTTCTCCTCCCAATTGGTTTAACTTGTTAATTAATCATTTGGCTTTGCTCTGAACAACTTATTTCCATAGAAATATCTTTCTTGATGCTTCCTAGTATGGTCACAGCTGAAGTTATGTTCCTTGATCTCCTATGTTAGCTCAACATCATCAGAGAAGAAAATAGAAAACAATTACTTTGGGATCTTACCAAGAGTAAGTTAGGAATGAAATGTCACTCAGCTTTGATTCATGAAAAGTGTTGAGGGAGGTGGTGAAAGGGAGAGAAGGGAAGAAAGAAGTGAGGCAATCTCTTGTAAATGTACAGGAAATATCCCAGTGACAGGAATTAAAATATGCAGGGGGCTTGGCTTTAATGACTCCATTGCTTGGCACAGTGGCTGAAACAACTTTTGTGATTTGGAGGTTCTGCAGAGTTTTGGTTAAGCATGAATGAGGAGCAGGCTCATTTCTAAAAACAATTAATTTTGCTCACACACTCCTTTGTGAAGTTGTTTAAAATTACTCACTCTAGGATTGTTTTCACCACATTTGAGTGATGTGGAATGTGACTGGTTTGGAGCTGCTGTGGGCAGAGTCCCTGTGTGTGCTGACTACAGCCAGGGGTTTGGCCAAAGCTTGGAAGGAAGCCTGTTAGAAAGGTTCTGGAGAGCCTTCAGCAGGGATAAGTGGTTCCAGAAAATAGGAAATCAATCAACCAAGTGACCTTTTGGGGAAACTGATCCCCTTTTCCAGGCATCAGTCCCAAACAGTGGCGAAAGCTTTGAGGCTCTGGTAATGTTATTGTGTGGTCCCTGGAGAGCTGCAGAGCTGGGAACTGAAAATCCCAGGTGAGCAGGAAACATTTGTTGTCCTTCCCTCTGGCTTGGGAACTTCCACCAGCAGCCCCACAAGTCATCAGCCACAATGTGGAGGGTTTGACAGGCTGTGAAAATACCCAAATGCCCCTTCTGAAGCGGAGGCATCCTCATTCCAGACACCCTTTACTCCAGCATGTAAGCTCTGGGTTGGACCTCCTCTAGTGAGAGGCAGATGCCAGCATTCCCTGGGCTTGTTGTCCTATAGGATACATAAAATGATCAAAATGGAGAAATGTGATTCCTTCCTAGAAAGCCTGCAGAAATTCACTGAATGCTGTGTTGTACTGAAGATTTTATGTGGGTCTTTCCATGACTGGTAACCCACACAGCACTTGTTGGTAGTTTGTTGTTAAAGAGAAAGAAAAAGAGCATTTTAGGGTTGTGCCCTGTCATCTCATAGGAAATGCCCAAAGGAAAATGGGTGGGAAAGAGAAACTGCATGCTCTGGTTGGAGAATTTCTGTGGGATGGGAGCAGGCTACTGATGTTATCCCCAGATTTCAATGATACATTCTGTCTCCCTAATCCAAGCACATAGCTGCAAATTTAATCAGAACAGGGTGTGTACTTTTTATATGGCTTTGGGTGGGTCTGACAAAAAGCATTTTCTTAGGTAATCATAGTTAATGCCATATATCACACTACCCTAATTTCTTATGTGTTGTGTCACCCAGGGCCAATATGAAACATCTTTTTCATTGTGCCATACAAATTGTCCATTTAGGAAGAAATTGCACAAAAATAAATCATAGGTCTGTGCAAATTTTGCATTTGGTTGTTATACAGAAAAATAGTGATAATGAAACACACCCATAAATTATAACTTCATTAGGGTATATTGTTCCCAAATGAGATTGGGAAAAAGATTTCTTCCTCTGTATGAATTCTGATTTTAATTAAAAAGTTTTTGCTTATCCACTTCATTCAAGTTCTTATTTCTCCTTCTGTGTTTTAGGCTCCAAACCCTAAGAGCCTAAGCACTGCAAGAAGTTGTTCTACAGAAATTTAGAGCCTGATCTGGCTTCCTGGAGTGGTTCACAGAGTCTGAATTATCTTTCAACCTCTGTAAATTAACACACCATCCCACCCTTCCATCTGCCCTGCTGAACTGTAGTGCCTGACAATCCTGCAGATATAAAATTATTAGGGACTTGAAGTTAATTTCTAATGAAATAATTTTAAACTTTTGATATGTTCTTCTGAGAGCAGCCTACATGCCACTCTGTACCTGTTGATGATTGTTCAGACTACAAAGACTGATCATGTTTTTTTATTACATTTTGTATAGAATCATTAAAAGCAGAAAGTCAAATCATAGCAGCAATGAACTACAGCAAATGCAAAGAAGTCAAGTCTGCTGCAGAGGTTGAAAAACATGCTAATATGATTTTAGCACCCGGATTCATTGCTCAACTGCATGTGAGCTTTTCAGAGCACAAACCCTTTTTAGTCTAGACTAA
This sequence comes from Aegithalos caudatus, assembly GCA_013389925.1. Taxonomy (NCBI): domain Eukaryota; kingdom Metazoa; phylum Chordata; class Aves; order Passeriformes; family Aegithalidae; genus Aegithalos; species Aegithalos caudatus. Next base: position 240,605 of record WEIU01006568.1, on the reverse strand, counting down.
GTCCATATAAGCAAAATAAAAGCCCAGGCTCTGTCTGATCCATGGAAACCACAGTGGTGAGGGTCCTCACTGCAAAACCACACTGCAAGACATCCTGAGGCTGGGTCACACTCGGTAGCGGGGATGAGAGGTCGGTTTTTGGGATGAATCCCAGCTCTGCTCTGCTCCTCCTGTGCTGCTGGGGACAGCATCTCCTGGTGGGGTGCACCGTCGGTCCGTTTTGATTGTGCAGGATAGAGGTAGGGTAGGGGTTCTGAGTATTCGGGGGGAAAAAAGGAAGAAAAATAGCTAATTTTGTAAAATTTTGAGAAATGACCTTGGCAAAACTTTAAAACATGGAGGTAGGGCAGCGAGGGAACCAGAGGGTGTCGGTTTACCTTCATCTGAACGAGTGAGGGGCACTGGTGCGGGATAGCGGCTCTGAACAGCCAGGGACACCCGGCAGGGACATCGGGCAGGGACACCGGGCAGGGACACCGGGCAGGGACAGCGGGCAGGGACACCCGGCAGGGACAGCGGGCAGGGACACCGGGCAGGGACA
>WEIU01006568.1:203329-239713 GCA_013389925.1 Aegithalos caudatus | reverse complement strand
CAGATGACACCCGCAGGTGAGGATCCAGTGGGTGCTGGGGCAGATGACATCCCCGGGTGAGGATCCAGTGGGTGCTGGGCTGATGACTCCCGCAGGTGAGGATCCAGGGGGTGCTGGGCAGATGACACCCGCAGGTGAGCATCCAGTGGGTGCTGGGGCAGATGACATCCCCGGGTGAGGGTCCAGTGGGTGCAGCTGTTTCCTACCATGCTTTGTTAGTGTGACAGCATCACTCCAGCTGTCAACACTTTGTGCATCCTGCTCTTTCAGTAGCTGCTGTCTTGTTGTATGCACTTGAAAGGTTCCAGGTAGATTGTCGGACTTTGTTGCACATCTTGAAATATCAACAAGCTCCATCAGGGTAGAGTGACCCAGTAAAAGATTGTCCACTGCCCTGGGCTCAGCAGGCTCAGCACAGCACAGCCTTAGCAGGGCAAATAATCCAGCTTGCTTTTATTTACAGCCACTTACTGGTCACTCTCTGTTGGGTTAAATAGTACCTCGCATGTAAGTTAAACCTGTATCACACACTGTGGTGTTATTGGCATTTTGTATAATTAAAGAAAACTTAGTTCTATGCAATGAAGGAGCACAGACAATTCAGTGGTTTTGGGGTTTGTTACTCCTGTGCTATAGGTTTATTGATATTGGCTCTAGTGGCAGCAAGCAGTACCCTCCCTGCTACAATTCCTCCCAGGAATCTTGCATCAAGTGTTTCTCAATCATGTACAAGGGTCCTGTGAAAAAACATCCATGAGGAGCTTCTGCGTCAGAGAAATGTGGGATCTGTTCCCGCTTCGCAGCCAGCAGGGCTGAAGCACAGTGAAGCAACATATCTGGGATTAGATTGCAGGGAGATAAATCCCCTCTCACCCCACTTACTTGGACAAGGATTTATCAGTGTGGATTGGAAATTAGAAAGTTACACTCTCACTTCTCCTAAAGTTGATGTGAATTAGGTACCTACTTTCCTAGAGCCCTTTGAAATTCCTGTAGAACAAACACGACCTTCTCTAACATACTTAGAAGCAATTAAAAGATCAGCCAACACTGGCAAGCCAGTTAATGTGATCTGCAAAGAAAATGCCTTTAAACTTGTCTGGGTCCCAGGAACCAACAGGGGAGGCAAATGACAAGGACCTGAGTAGAGACCTTACTATCAGCTTGGGAGTCCTGGTAATCAGCTTGGGAGCTGATGCCAAGGAGCTGGATAAAGATGCAGTTAAGGTTGCCACAAAGTTCTGGGATACATTGCAATTCCCAGCTGTGATAACTGAAGAGTTGGCTGCACTTCCAAAACACCAGCATGATAGTAAAGTAGGAATGAAAGGACAAATATCTTGGCCCTTTCATTTTCCAGACATTTATGTTCACTATCTGCATGGAGCCTAAATTATCCTGGCTAAATTCCAAGCTACAATCTCCTTTTTCCCCCCCTCTTCCTCGAGTGGTTCAGTGAAGTGCAATTAAGCTTTGATATTTTGCATTGCACAAGGGAAAACAGAATAAACATTTCCACTTATTTATGATCTATCTTAGCTCTTGGAGAGTTTGACAGTTTTACAAGTCCCTGACTGCTTATCTTGGTCAGTGCAAACACCCTACTTTGAAAGCATTGCATTTGAGCCTTCAGCATGGAGTAGACATCATGTTCCAACTCTCTTTTTAAGTGAAAGGATATAATGTAAATAAAAACAGTTATTAAAAATCCTGTCACAGGTAAAATGCAGTTCTGAACGTCATCCAGAAATCAGAGTTCTGGCGCAGCAATTGCATTTTTCACGGGGTGTGTGTAAAATGAAATGCCTCATTAGCAGCTGTAAGTCGCAGGGAAGTCACATCCATTCTTATAGCCCTAGGAAGATGCACAAACCAGAAAGATTTGATGGGAAACTCACCACTTGATGTTCAAACAAAAGCTGAAAACCCTTGTTTCCACCAGTGGCAGCACAAGCAGGAATGACAGGACCTAGGTCAGGGTGTAAAGGACCTGCCAGTTCACAGCCCCCGGCTGGTGAGCTCTAGGGAAATGTGTGGCAGAGTTTGACATGGGGCTGCCAAGCAGCAGGGGGCTGGTGACTCCAGCTCCTGGGAGGCTGGGATGGCAGGGACAGGAGGAGGCAGCAGCATTGCCCTGGGAGGCACAGTTGGCCCTGCTGTGGCACATCAGGCAGGTTGGGAGGTGGGGACCCTGGGCACCTGCTTGTCTGTGGCTGTTGAGGACCATTACTGCCATTTAGAGAAAAAAACCCAACAGGTCTTCCTATATAATGGCAGAGGTTGGGAAAGAGCAAAATCCTTTGGATTTTTTCCTGTTTCCTTACAGACTGGTGCAATGTGCAGTCTAAGTGAGGAGTCAATCCTGCCCTCTGTTCTGTTCTCCTGTCTGCTGGGCATGTTGAGAAATCCTGTCTTTGCCACAAGCACCACACTTCCACCCTACAGAAAAGGGGACAAGGAGGGTCCTGCAGTAACTAATGCAGGAGTGCTGCAAACAGCAAGAAAACCTCTCCAACTGTTCTTCTTGCCATGGTTTTGGAAGGCATTCAGACTTAAATCCCTTTAATTAATGAAGTCCTGATCACCATGTGATTCGTACCTGTTGAAACTGGAAAACTGTTTTGGATGGAGATAGACATAATGCATTGGTTTAAAAAAATCTGTTAAAAGTTGCTTTGAAATAGACCTACAGTGAGACACCTCTGTGAAAAGCAATACATTTAAGTAAAGGTTTCACAGCAGGCTGAGCTCCCTGGCCTGGGCAAGCAGCTGCACGTTCCCACAACCCTCCCTGCACCTTCTCCTGCCACTGGAACCTATCAGAATGTGTGGTAGCCAATTCAGAAAGCTAAAACTTGATCAATCTCATCTTGCCAAATAAAAGTGTCTCATTTCCTGCCTGTTTGGCTGACAGGAGTGGCTGGCATTGGCTCGGGGTGTCAGTGAGGAGGGGAGGAACTCACAGTTGGGAATGGGAGAGGTCTCCTGCTCTGGCAGCAACTGAAACTCACACTGCATCCTGGCAGCAAGGTTCACTGAGCTGGTGCTTTCAAACAGAAATGGATGTTCTCCCATTTTAGTTAGAGTATTTTAAAATATAAAGGACAGTTTGATGTTCTTCTTTAGCTTAAGTCTGTGATCAGCTCATAGTAAGGCTGACTGACCTGTCTGACATACAGCTGTCACTGCTTTTGGTTGCTGCCCCTGCCTCGTTGGTAGGAAAGTGCTGCTTCTTGTGAGGAAGGCATCTCAGAGACAATGCCCAAATCTCAGCACAGATGTCTTTTCTTTATTGCAAACAATCTGGTTAACATTGCTGTTCATCCTGGTGGGGATTTAATTCACACTGTAGCATCTGGTTTCCAAGTATCTGAGGGTGTGTGTCCTGCAGTGTGCAGACAGGACAGTGCTCAGGTGGGCACACACACGTTTCAGCCCCAGAGGCTGCAGGGCAGGGGGAGGCTCTGGGGCTCCAGGGGGAGAAAGGCAGCACTGTGGAGGACAGGTGTGTGCTGGGCTGCTGGGACAGGCAGCTGGGGCACAGGCAGGCCCCTGAATGCTGTGTGCAGGGGCACTGGGCTGAGTCTCCAGCACAGAATGTACCTGTGGGACACAGTACAGCCAAAGGGCTGTGTACTCTCTAATGTTTCTCATAAACATCTGCTAGTAACCTACCACCCATAGCCCGTGGGGAAATTGCTGGCTTGGCATGGAAGAGGTGCTGGCAGCCTAAACTAGGAATATTAAGCTTTGCAGAATTTTTTTTCTTCTTCTTTTTCTTCTTCATTTTTTTTCCCATCTGTTTAATTATGAAATCAATTCAGGAGAGGGAGGTGACCCATTTAGGTTGCTCTGCTATTTCAGTTGTGCAGATAGCACCCAAAAGATGTTAAAAAGTTGTCATTCTCTTGTCTGGACACGGTTGCTCCAAGCCCTTTCCAGCCTGGCCTTGAATATTTCCAGGGATGGGGCAGGCACAGCTTCTCTGGGCAGCCTGTGCCAGGTCCTCACCGCCGTCACAGGGAAGAATTTCTTCCTAATATCTAATCCACACATGCCCTGTGATTGTGCAAAGGTATGTTAAAAGGCCTGAAGATTCACATCAGCTAAGAAAACTCCCCCAGCTCCTCTGTCCTTGCTCTATGGGAGAGGCCACCTGTAAGTGTGACAATGCCTTACATTTTCAGACATGTTCATTGAAAATATCCTCTCTAGATGCAAAATATTTTTCTGCCTTATTTTTCTGGTCTTTCTTGCATCACTGCTCATGGCTTGGTTTGGTCTAAAAATAGGGTTGTGCTTTTAATGTGTTAGGAACTGGGGAAGCTTCAGCTCCTACAAAGTCCCTGTCTGAGCTCACGATTGCTGTGCACAGGCTCTGGCTGAGTAGGCTGAGGTATGGAATGAGGAGAGAGCTACAGTTTCTCCAAAGATGAGATGGCTGAGTGAATCTACTGGGTTTTTCTATATGAAAATCACTTTGTCTTTGTGAAGACTTTTGGTGTTAGACTGGTTATCCTCCTGGCTCTTTTCTACAAATAGCTTTTCTTCCTTTTTTGCTCTGTGAATAAAATGCTTGTCTTTTATTGTATCCGGCAAAAGCTGTGTTCTAGTAAAGATTATGATAAATTATGGCACTAAGTATAGCAATAAATATAGGCATAGTGTATATAGGCTGTTGTAGAAGAAATTAGTTTCTGTTCTGCAATGTGAAAAAAGAAAGAGAATAATGCATCTTTTTTGTGTAAAAATACCCTGGCCTTCCTGTGGTATCACTTTATTCTCAGATGAAAAATCTGCAGGGAAGCCTCTGTTAGAATCGCATTGTCCAATTTGCTTAAGTGATAATGGAAACAATTTTAAGTTTTAAAGTAGAAAAATAAAATCACAGAAGTTGTGTGATTTCTTTTGGTTAGTGTCTCATTGCACTGATGACTTACAATTGAGAAATCTGTGCAAAGCAAGCAGTGAATTTGAACAGGTATGTATGTGAAGTGCCTTGGAATCCTAATCTGTGAGTGTATGTGTAAAGAAAATAGTTTTAAGGAACAGCTCTGTTCTTCTGGCCTATCATTCTACACTCTAAGGTGCTTTGAAAATATTTCTCTCTACTGAGCATGCTGGATTTTAAGGTAGCTCAGAAATGCTCCTTTCAAAGAAGTCTTTGCCTTTAGGTTGGTGTCTGGTGTAACACACGCTGGGGTGCATGCAGACCTACAGAAAGTGTGTTTGGGAATCCTCTCCTCCTCCACAGACCCAGACACTTCCAGTGTTGGCAGGGACTAGAGCCTGATGGCGTGTACTCATGCTGACCTGCTTGTATTTTTGAGGAGTGTGGTGTGTGATTCTGTGAGGTTCTGCTCTGCTCCTGTGGGAACATTGCAGTACTGGCCACAGGCCTGTGCCAGTTGTCACAAAGTGAGCAGTCAGTTCTTGACATCTGCTGTGCTGCAGTGGCTGCCAAGTTGCGTAGGTAGTTGGCAAGGAAATAAATATTGATAGACCCTAGCAACAGGTACTCCTGAGAATGCTTGTTCTGGGAATGCTTAGGCTGTGTCCAGTGTTATTAAAGTTGGGAGAGCATTTTAAGTTTATTTATAGGATTTGTTTGTGTCTTATCACCATCTCTCAGAGCTGGAATGCACGAGCGGGCTTTGCTGTGTGAGGGCACAGATGTGTGTCCCACACCCTGCTCTAGTGACTCATTTTAACTTGCAGCAGCTGCTCCACTGCCCCCAGCTCAGGACAGCTGATTTACCCCACGTGTGACATCCCAAGTATGTGCTCAGATCTATTCTCCCCTGTGTTTGCTTATCTATCCTATGGTGGAATGACTATTGCAGAGCTATGTGCATGTAAGTGCATTGGATACGAGGATTTGTTCCTTTTTAGCAATATCCTAACAAGACATTAACATACAAGATTCTCAGAGCGTGTGCCAGGTGAAATTAGCTTGTCACTGACTCTGGTGAGCACTGTCCATGAGCAATTGTGTGTTCTCATTGCAGAAATTGAAGCCAGAGAAGCCTGCGACTGGCTGAGAGCTGCTGGATTTCCCCAGTATGCTCAGCTGTTTGAAGGTATGATCACAAAGACTTGCCAAGCAGCTGACACTGAATTCGAGTGGAATTGTTCACATAAATAATAGATTTCAGAACCTGACACTTTTGATGGAAGCACTTCCAAATTCTGTTACATCTTCATGCAAACCTGTAGAAAAGTAGTGACCTGGTGTGTTTTCTTGCAGAAGGGACATCTCAGCAGGGACTCAGTAGAATTCTATAAAGGATCAAATCTTCCCTGGTTTTCTTTTCCTATTGGTAGACTGTAACTCAGTCCAATTTCTGCTTTTGTTATTTTTAGTTGCTTATAACTTTTTCCAGCTTTTTTTTCTTGGAGTGCTGGAAGTGATGTTTCCAACCACTGATTGCAACCAAAACTTTTCTGAGGCCCTCCAGCCTGTGGTCTGAGTGAGATTGCTTTACTGCTGTTTTGAAAAAGAATGTTGGAAAAAATCATCTTGCAATCATAAGTGTTCAGAAGAAATACTCAGCAGCAGCCAGCCAGTCAAAAATGCAATTTCAGCATGTTCTCATGTTGTTAAAACTACAAAGAGTGCTTATTTCTTGGGAAGGGGTATGGATTTGTTGAGAACTTGTATAACTTTTCAGGCCACACTTGTACCTTAAATATACCTTAAAACTGTTCTTCTTTAAAATAATTTTTTTGTTACAAACATTGAAAATAACAAAAGCTGATCTATTTTTAAGAAAAAAATTATCAAAGAACTACAGTTAAAAGAACAAAATTAACTGCTCTCATTCCCACCTCCCCTGGTCACTGCAAAATTGAAAATTTCAAGTCAAGCCCATGGAGCTGGGTTTGAAAGCCTTGTTCCATGAAACCTGGAGATGCTTCCTGTCTGCCTACAGCAGATTTTAGTCTATAAACTGTTTGTTGTAAATGGGCATTGCCATGCCTCTGGAAAATTAATCCTCTGCATTACCTTGCTGTTTATGCAGTGTCCTGACCTGGCTAGGAAAATTTAGCTTATAAAGCTTAAGCTAAGAAAATACACATAGCCCTCAGTGGTTCCCTCATGTGCAAGGCTACATCTCAGGAGCTGAAACACTGGACTCTTCAGCTTCCAGCCCAGCATGATGTGTCAGCCTCCCTAGAGATAAACTCTCTGAGTTTATCTCTTGTGCTGCACTGCACCTCACCATGGCAAAGGCTCATGTAAAATAATCCCAGCTTTATTCTGTAGAGGGTGCAGAGAACCAAAGGAAATCTTAAGGTTATTTTGTGTTTCTTGTCTATGGCATTTGGTGACTCCTGGAAATGCAGAAGAGCTTGTCCACCTGTAATAATAGCAGCAAGCAGATCCCTGCATTTATTCTCCCACTTGCCCTAAGGAACTGATCCTCACTTGCTGGAAGGATGTTTACATGAATGTAGAGCTATAAAAAAAGAAGTAGTTTCATTTCACCTGTGATAAATAAGTTGCAAAATTGAAAGTCTTTGCAATTACAGCTCAGATTTCAGATTCAACTTCTTTGTTCACAGATATGCAGTTTCCCATTGATGTAAAAACTGTGAGGAGAGATCATGAATTTTTAGATGGAGATGCGATTGAATCACTGTTCAGGTAAACATTAATCATGAATCATCTTTGATACTCCCAGGCCCTGCAGTTATTTGTTATTCATCTTTTCATGCCTCTGTTTTTGTCAGAGACTAACAAAGTCACCAAATCTGTGACTGAAGGAAATCACTTAAGCACATAGTTTAGTGTCACTGAAGTTGGTGGTTTTAGGAATTAAAAGGTAAAGTAAGCACGTCTGCACTTCCTCTTCAGCCAAGCTCTCAGGGATGTTACACTGAGCATTAAATACCTTTATTGTAATGTGAAATGGATGCAAGCTGATTAAAAATAACCAGTTCCCTGCAAGCATGGCAGGCTGCTCTCTAAGATCACGTATAATGGAGAGCAGGAATTTCCTCCAACTTCTGTTCCAGCAGATAGGCAAAAAAAAATTATCTGCATGAGATCTGCTCTGATTTTCTGAGTATTTTTGGGTGAGAAGCAAAGGTATTGATTTGAAGTTACTGCTTTGCCACAGCTGTTCAGAACACATGAGGGAACCTGCTCTGTCAGTGCCAAGTCAGACTCATGGCCCTGTGGAATTTCCTCATGGAAGAGTGCCAGGATAGTGTGAGGCTTCTGCTTCAGTTGGTACTGCAGTTACTGAAGCCTTCTCATTATGGGATTGTTCAGCAGAGTTTCTTTAGCAGAAATGATGCTTTCTAACACTTAGGGCACTGGAAAGTTCCTCTCCTGGTGAAGTGTTCTGGTCCTTTTGTGTCCTGTTAGGTCACCTGAATTCCAGCCCTGCCTGTACCAGGGCACCAAGAGGAGCTGTTCACACACACATCTCTAGGGCACAGCAGGTATTAGAGAACTCTGGTATATTTTGTTTCTTGGTATCACTTCTGTCCTGAAGTGAGTGCTCCTTGGAGACTCTCACTGTGCCTCCTGTTGATGCCACCTACTTTTTGACAACTAAGTGATTGACTACCTTGGGACCTTACTGATTCCACAAGCTTTAATTAAAAATGATAGATAATACAGTCCTTCCAGGGATACAGGTTAACATCTTGATTTTTAAATTTTCTTTAAGAAGCCCACACAGACTTTCATTTATTTTCAAATTCTTAAATCAATATGAAGTTTTTCACAATCATTAAAGCTAATAATATGGTTTTTTATATTAAATGATTGATAATGGTTGTCTTCTCTAGTCTTAAGATGGTAGAACTGGAAGTGTGAACATCATGGTGTTGTTACTGGTGCTGGTTTTGGGGACCAATGTATGGGAGCCTCTAACAGAATGTCAGTCTTTGACAATAATAAAGATAGATCACAACTAGTTTGGTGCATGTTTGTTTTCAAGAAATAAAATAGTTGAAATTTAAAACTCCTGTGTTTTTTCTCAAACCCTAGAAGGTTGAACACATTGAACAAGTATGCATCAATGAAAGTGGAAATAAGCCGTGATAGGAAACGGGTATGTCTGTAACATACAGTTCCTGTTCTAATTAAAGATGTCTTTAGCTACTGTATCAAGCACCTTACAAGTGAATGAAGGATTAGAAATTTCTGAATATTCTATTCTATTCTATTCTATTCTATTCTATTCTATTCTATTCTATTCTATTCTATTCTATTCTATTCTATTCCATTCCATTCCATTCCATTCCATTCCATTCCATTCCATTCCATCCTACAAAGCTCTGCTGTTTGCATTTTATGTTGAGAAAATGTAGGGATGGAGATTGCAACTACATAATGTTTGAGAGTTTGCAAACTAGATTAGGGGTGACTTTTGAAACACTCTTAAAATTTGCTTTCACACATGTTACTGCCCAAAGCCCCATCTCAACATGGTTTTCATTGCTTTCCTAAGTAGTTTCCCACCTTATTTAAGTGCTGAAAGTGGAAGTTCACTCCTGTTGACTAAACAAAGAAATTGAAAGGGCAATCCAAATGTTCAGCCAGTGCAAGCTGGGTAGGTTTTAGCTGTGCTTTCTGTGCTCTGCTGTTGCAGCTGAATCAGAGTGGTAGCCACAGCTTGGCTGGGCAGCAGCAGGTCTGTGAAGCCTCTGAGCCACCATGGATTAACTGCAGGAGTAGTGAGAAAATAATGCCATCTTCTGGAAAAGTGTCTGGGTTTTGGGGAGTTCTGCTCTGTCTTGAGGGCAGAATGGGGCAAGAGAGCCCACAGAGAAATCACAGGTGGCTCCCATCTCTCTAATGCTCCCTCAGAATGGGGCAATCCAGCAAAAGGGGGCACCTGGGGCAGGTGGCAAGGGAGGCTGAGGGCTCCAAAAGGGGCCACAGATATTGATGCAGTCCCACAGCTAAACATTTCTTTACCTGAAAATGGATGAGGTTTGGTCACAGAAGTGTGAGTGTGTTTGGTTTGTTTGACTTTAGGAAAGGCAGTGTAAACTCAATAAGATTATCCCTTGTATTTGCCACAAAACAGGATTTTTCACCCTTAGAACAAATCTGTCACCTTCCCTGTGGTAAACTTCCCAAATTAGTCTGCATGCTTGGGTATCATTTGTCAGCATGTTTTTCAACTAATCAGATCTTCAGTGACTGAAGGGTCACATTTCCCTATGTTGGTCTTGGGGGTTGGCAGAAAATTTAAGTGTCCTTTTTATGTTAAACTGTTTTTTTTGTAATTTAAAATCTGCCAAACTTTGCCCTTGAACTGGTTTTGTTTTTTTTTCTCCCTCTCAGAGTGATGACTCTGAAGATGATGAACCCTGTGCAATAAGTGACAGATGGGCTTATGAGAGGTGCAGCCAGAGGTGGTCTCGCATCGAGAGCCTGGCAGGTTTTGCAGCAGAGGAAGGTGCTGGGACCTCCACCCCAGGCAGTCCAACTCTGAAGATCATCCACAATGAGGACAGTGTCTTTCTGGATCATGGTGAGAAGCACGATGTGTCCTCAATTCACAGCACCAGCAGTGCCGACAGTGACATTGTTAACTCCCAGAAACCTTTTGAAGATGTGGAAACCAGCACGAGTTCCTCAAGGTGTTCCTCAGTTAAGGTACCTTCACTCGACTCTGCTTTTAGTTGTTCTCCTCCTCCAAGTGAATTTTTAAATATCACCAGTGAGGAAAAGCTTTTGGATAAGTCACCATCGAAAAAGAGGAAGAGCCTTCTAAAGAAAATGGAGAAGCTGCACTTAAGAGGCAATTTAAGGAGTGGTCAGTCAAAAGCCAAACCCATAATAAGTGAACCTGTTCTTCTGGAGGGACTTAATGAAGAAAAGATGAAGATGCTGAACTGTGTAAATATTTCTGACCTCTCTGGCATCCGAACAAAGAACAATTCTTCCTTTCCTCCCCAGAGCTGCAATAGCAGCAATCAGTCTGTAAATAGCAGCACAGGGAGCACTCCAAGTCCTGTTACAAAACCAGGCAACCCCTGTGAAGGAAGGGGGATGTATGGAGAGCACATGGACTCCAGCAAGCTGTTTCTGGGGAATGATCTATCCCAGCAAAACCTAAAAAATGACGTGACATTACAAAAGAACCAGATGTTTCAAATACCACAAGGCCATAAACCTGGCACTTTCCCCACAGTACTGACAGACAGCTCCCTGTCTCCAGCAGACAACTCTTCTGTCAACTGGAGAACTGGGAGTTTCCACGGGTGCAGGAGGAGCCGGAGCAGAAGCGGTTCCAAGGATGCCAGAGGCCCCAGGAGTCCCCTGGGGGGCAGAGACCAGAGGCTGAGTGTGTATGACAACATGCCCAGCACTGACCTGGACAGTCTGCAGGCACCACCAGTCGGTGACGACGATGTTTTCTCAGAGCTGAACAGCGTCATAGCAGATGTCAATGGTCTCAAAAAGTTGGTTGATCAGTGGACAGAGAAGTTCTCAGATGATGGGGATTCTGACTTTTCCAATGACTTGAGCTGTTTGTATCCACCCTCCCCTAAAGAAAGCTCTCTTGAAACAGAGGGCTCAGAAGATAAGACAGGAGGGGAGGCTGAGGGAGAGAGCAGCTGTGGCCTGGGCAAGGAGCTTGGTTCTGCAGACCTGACATACATCACAGACTCTAAAAAGACCAACAGGTCAGCCATCCTTGGGTTTGTCTTTGATTCTTTCCACTCAAAATAAAATTGATTTGACAGCACAAAGAATTCCAAATTCTGTCCTAGGTAGCAGGGTTGCACTGCTGGTGGCAGGTACCACTCCACAGGTACCAATATCTGACCTCTGCTGGAAGTAGGACACACTCATAATCTGCATGAGCACTCAGGCATTGGAATCAGGGAAACAGTTTGTATTGCCAGAGGCCCTCCTGGATGGGAGGTACTTGTTTAGGTACAACTAACTGCAGGTCATTCAGTGCCTCACAGATGCAGGTAGAAAACAGGGATGGTGGAAATGGTCCCAAGCTTAAACAATATTTATCCCATAGGCACGGGAAGCAAGACTGGTCTGCAGAAGAGACCATGAACCTGGAAAGCCTTTCCCTCCAGACTGATGCCCAGCTGGCCCGCACACAGAAGCTGGCATTGTTGAAACTCACAGCTTTAATGGACAGATATTCCCCTTCCAGTAAGCAGGGCTGGAACTGGTAAGTTGTCTGATATTAAAGCAACCTGAGCTGGAAAGAGAGGAGTTGGTGTAAGCATGTGTATTTCCTTGTCTGCCTACATTGCACATGGAATTTCATCCTATTCAATTGCCAGCAGCATCATGGTTATTTCCATGGCTCCAGGATTTCCTCTGCTGTGGGCTGTACTTTGGCTCCTCACTGCTGGTCATGCTGTTGCTGATTTTAAGGCATGTCATAATTTCTCTTCAAATTTGCCCAACTGCAGGGCTTTGTGAGAGGAGCATCCCAGGGACTGTGGGACCTGAGGTGAGAGTTGGCTGGACTGAGAATCCGGCCCTTCAGCACTGAGTGTCTGTTTGAACTAAACCAGTGACAAATTCAGACACTCAGAGGACTTACATACATCATTCAGCATACTAGGGAGCTGGTACTTGAATATAGAAAGAATGAAAAAGGAATGGAATGTATTTCCCTTGGGGAAGCTTTAATAAAGTTAATTTCAGCAATGAAATGAGGACCTCATCCCTGTAATTGCTTTGCTGATTTTCTCTCCCTCCTGATGCTCTGTGTAGAGGTATGTGGCAGAATTTGGGGTTGTGACAAGGTACAGCTCAGCCCTTTCTGATGAGTGTAAAGCAGCAGGTGCAATGTGCTGGACACCTAGTAAGCTCCATCTACTGCTTTTCATTTCCAGGACCATACCAAAGTTCATTAAAAAACCAAAAGCCTCAGACTACAAGGACAAAAATGTGTTTGGGGTTCCTTTACTTCTGAATGTGCAGCGAACAAGCCACCCCCTGCCCAATGGCATCCTGCAAGCTCTGGAGTATCTGAGAAGCCACTTTCTTGACCAGGTATGAACCCAAGGCAGCCCAGGGGAGCTCTGAGCCATAAACAGATCTGCTCCAGGGAACCAGACTCTCTCTCATACTTTTGTGAAGGACTCTCTGCTCCCTAAGGCTCTGAATAGGCAGAAAGGTGTAGATCTGAGCAGGTGGCCTGCAAGGAAACACCAGTGCTGATTCCCTCTGGGAATACCTTTAGCCCTGTACTGTGTTTTTGTGCTTTTCCTCACTGAAATGCTCTGCAGTTTAGTCTCTTGGTGCAGGCAGTCTGGCTGTCTTTGCCTGGGGAGGTGTCATATCTCTGCTCCCCAAGGAGGCAAGTCTGTGAGACAATGTCATTGTTCCCTCTGTTCTGAGGCTGCTGGAACTGCCAGAGCTAATGTGAAAATTAATCTTGTTTCAGCTGAAATGCACCACTAAGCAGAGAGAAAACATTATAGCAGTGCCTGTAACAACTTTTTCTGGAGCCCAGCTCTGTATTTATCCCTAAGAGGAGATGGTAGTGGAAGTGTGTGCTGTATATGGTATTTCCATAGCATAGCTGCAGAAATGAAGACTTGTGACATGAGACATATTAGTTAAAGAGAGGACTTTTCTTCCTGTGCTCTTCCATTGTCTAGAAGTGTAATATCACACCAAAGTGCAAAAATGTGTGAGTTCTGTGAAGTGACAATGCAAGTGTTTTTCATTTTGAGGTTATGGTACCCATTCAGTTCATATAAATAAACCAGAGTGTAAATACTGTCTCAGTGGCACAGAGTAAAACTGTCACCAGAAGCTTTGGTGGGGTTGAGCTCATGGGAGACTCCTAAATCTCACTCACATTAAACAGAGTATCAAAATTTCCCTCAAAATGGTATCTTCCCTTTGTCAGCCTGTGGAAGGATTAGATGTATCAGATGTGTCAGGTGTTACAGGGAGCCTTGTGGATCTCACAGTCAGTTTCTGTAAGCCAGCCCTGGATGTATGTTTGTGTTTGGTGGACACACAGGGTGAATTTGAAATAGTTGCCATGTGTAAACACAGCCTGCCCAAGAAAACACACATACCTCAATGGTTGTGATTTTAAAAGGTAAAATGCTCATACTATTGTATTAAATAAAGGCCAATCAAACATGAAAACTGGTATGTCACAGCTGATTCTGCTTTGCCTCAGAGAAATATCCATGCAGCTTCTAATGATACAAAAGTATTTTGGTGTTCAATCCCACTGCCATAGGATATTTGCTATTGCAACAAAGGTGAAGGATCACTTATTTGTCAAAATTTTTGATTCCCAATGACTCCTCTCTGTCTCTAATAATTTTTTTTACCCACAGGTTGGCCTGTTCCGAAAATCCGGTGTTAAATCCAGGATTCTGTCTTTAAGAGAAATGAATGAGACCAACCCAAACAATGTCTGTTATGAAGGGCAGTCAGCATTTGACGTGGCAGATATGGTGAAGCAGTATTTCCGAGACCTTCCCGAGCCTATATTTACCAGCAGGCTCTGTGAATCCTTCCTCCACATCTACCAATGTAGGTACCAAAAGCTATCATTTTCCAGTCCCTTGATATCTTAATATTCAGCTGTACAAGGCAGGGGCCAGACTAGGACTAGTGCCAGGCCCCCTGTAGTCAGAGGAGACAAGTCAGGCAGGACATTTCTGACAAGATGAGCTCATTGTGGCTGTGGACTTGAGAGCTTCCCATCTGTATCCTATGAACCAGGATGTTCTCTTCCCTGAAGGATGAGTGTAATGAAATGCTGCAGCAGCCCCCTTAAGCTGTGCTTTTAAACAGTCATTTCCTTATGCAAAATTAAGAAATAACCTGGTCCCCTTGTTCATGGCATGGCACAGCTCGTTGAGCGAGAAGACCTGATATATTGATGAGATTTCTTTATTAAAGTGCCCAAGAGCAGCTGCTGTGAAACAGCTGGGAAGTGCCAGCAGCTTTCTGCCTGTGCTCACTCTGTTCCTTACTGCCCTTGAGACTCAACCCAAAAACAAAGGAAACACAAAGCTGAAATATTGCATTTCATACAGTTTAAACAGGTTCTATTTCCAGTACTTTGCTCTCAAGGAATTCACTTTCAAAAAGCAGATGGATTGGGGAAGGAACTTGAACTAGGGCTAAAAATGTTACTGGGACTGACAAGTTTCTTCTACTTTTGAGAAAAGGTTTTGAAAGACAAGGTGTGAGCTTTCTGAGAGGACTGGTTTTGCAGCCTATCCCACATGGCTTTTATTGACATAAGTCAATGAGCAGCTGCTGCTCTGTATACAGTGTAGGTTCATGAATGTTCTGTTGGGTTTTATTTCATCACCTGTCAGGGTTTTAAAATTTTGTCCTAAAATTATTTATTTGTTTGAAGTAAGTTTTCTTCTTGCATTCACAAATCCTCCTTTGTAAGGAGGTCTATAATTCCCATGTCCAAATGATGTATAACTGTTTTCCTTCAATTATTGTAATCTGGCCACTGTCTACCTCCTGTCTCTTGTTTTGGGAGAGAAATAGCAAATGCCCAAGTTCCATTTACCCCACTCACTCATCTTCTACCAGAAGTGACTGGAGCAAGTGCACAGATTAAATTACTCTTTTGGAGATAAGAATTGTGCTGCTTTCACCAAGAACAGTGTTTTATGTGTTGTATATATGTGTTTTTACCTGAAGAGAATGAGAAGTGATCTTCTTCCCTTTGCAGTTTGGAGAAATCCTTGTGCTAGGGATACATGGCAGGATGAACCAGACCCACTCTCCTGCTGGAGCTGTTTGGGCAGACAGTCTCAGAGGGGCTTAGTGTGAATTAAAATGTGTTGGCAAAAAAACCTGATCTCTGAATTGAGTTATCTGAGAGCATCTGTTCTCTTTGTGCTTGAAGCTGAAAGGAAAAGACAGTAGAGCAGCTACCTGCTCCAAAGTATCACTGCAGAGTAATATTTTATGGGGAGACAGGCCCTTATTTGGATTGTAACTCAGTTCAGGATATGTTCATTAGCATGGTGTTCAAGATAAATTGCAAGTCAGGCAGCAGCAGCCCTGAGTGTGAACAGGCACTTGACAGGCAGTAGGAGAAATGGTTCATGTTTGATGGGATAATGGCCTTTCCTTGTCTGCTGTGAGCTTGGGACATGGAAATGGATGAACCTACAAGCTCAGTGCCCTGCTTGGGACCCTGCTGATGGATGCTCCTTCTGCAAGTCACGTGTGATTTTTGTCATGGTTTATGTTTTCAGATGTGCCAAAGGACCAGCAGTTTCAGGCTGTCCAGGCTGCTATTCTCCTTCTCCCAAAGGAAAACCGAGAAGCTTTGAAAATCCTCCTGTTTTTCCTGAGGGATGTGGTAGCTTTTGTTGAGGAAAACCAGATGACCCCAACCAACATTGCTGTCTGTCTTGCACCTTCCTTGTTTCACCTGAACACCCTGAGGCGGGACAGTTCCTCCTCCTCAACCAGGTATTGGCACCTTGATGCTGGCACTGCTGCTGTCCACAATGTTCTTGCTGGAGCAATGCTTTCTGTAGCTGGCCTAGGCTCAGTGTCTGATTTTGAGGGGCAAATAGACTGTGTGTGCCTTGGGGTTTGCCCTAAATCTGGTTGCTCAGGTGCAGCAGGAGCTGCCTGCAGTGCATGGAGGGATGTGGCTGCTCACTGCCCAGAGCAGAGGGCCTGGTAAGGCCCCATTGCCATGCTCCTGACTAGTCTGTATGTCCCTCACCACTCCTGGTTGTCCAGGAGCCCAGCATGTGGCCCACTGCTAGCATTAAAGTGGTGCTGGCCATTGGAAATGTGCTCCTGCACTGGCCACCTGAGGCCCTGCAGATACCTGGCAGATTGAGGCAGCTACTGGCACTGTTTCTGCTGGGTGATAAGGGGACCATTCCTGCCAAACTGAGCCACAGGGATTCTGTAAATTTATCTTAATAAGTAAAAATATCTGGGTTGCATAACATCCCCCGTTTGTACGTGCAGGGAGGAAGGTGCCCTTGGGCCAAAGTAGACAAGTAATCCCTGAGAGCATTGATGCCTTATCTGGCCTCCTGAGGCAGGGCTGTTTGCTCTGCTCATGCTCCTGGGCTGTGGACAGATGGATCAGGGCAGGAGAGCTCAGCTGGCTGTGCAGGAAGCATCGTGCTCCAACAGCGTAGCGAGCTGAACACCTCACTTGGGGATCTAGAGGAGAGGACTAGTCCCAAAGCTGAAGCTTTCAGATGTGCTGTTGGCATCTTTCAGGCTCTGGATAGCACAGGGGGAGGGAAAGAAAACACTAGGGATTTTCTTTTGCAAGTCACAAAACATCAGGAAATGCCTCAGGCATCCCTGTGCTGAGCTGGCACACGGCAAGGGAGCCACGGGGCCACTGCAAGGGCACCTGGGCCCGCGGTGATGGGCAGCAGGTCCTGCTGGATTGCTGAGCTCTTTGAGCTCCCAGGAGCTACCCTCTGGGAGTTGTTCCTCTTTGTTTTACATCAACACTGCTCTGAAATGTTAGGACCAAAGATAGCAATGGAGTTTTCTCTTTGTTGTCAGTGTTTAGAAGCCAGGATGCTTTGAAGCCTTAGCTGTGCTGTAGCTGTGCATTAATGCCTTGGTGCAGGGTTCCCACTTCAAAGGGTTCCAGCTGACAGGTCTGACTCTGAGGAGCAGCACTGAGGACTATTATCTTCCACCCAATTTTCAAGCCATTTGGCAGGAATGCACACAGATAAAAGTTTCATAAGCCAGGACTAATGATGTAATTCCACTAGCATGAATTAAAAGAGGGGACTGTTTTTGAAGTGCATTGGGTGTGGTTTGGGCCAAAGGATTTAAAAGGTTCTATGTGGGCTTTTCAGGTATCAAAGGAGCTTGATATTGAAGATTATACACAAATAAGCTTGAGGTTGTTGTTCTTGGCCAAGTGTGTGATAAAGTGTTTGGGGAATAAATTCACACCTTTGGCATGTGCTGGGAGGGAATTGACTTTCAGTGGTGACATTGCATGAGCCCTGCATGGCACATGCGGGTCCTTCAGTGCAGTGTTCTGTGTGTGGTTCCCAGCACTTTGTTCACTCAGCCTTCCTTTCCCCTTCCCCCCTCTAGATCCAGTCAGAGGAAGTGCAGCTTGGGGAAGCCAGACCAGAGGGAGCTGAATGAGAACCTGGCAGCAACGCAGGGCTTGGCCCACATGATAATGGAGTGCAACAGGCTCTTCCAGGTACATCACTCACTGTCACCAAGCAAAAGCTCTGGGCATCCTGGGGGGTGGCTGGCTTGGAGGAGCAGCTGGGCCATGTCCCTGCCAGCCCAGCTGCTGCTCTGTGCCTGTGACAGGTGGGAGTCCTGCTGCTGTGACAAAGAGGAAATGGGTGTCACTGCAAGCACTCCTGCATCCCCAACGTGATGGGGCTTGACTCCATGGGCTTGGGGACAGCTTAGAGAGCACCCCTGGGGCAGTGGCTGCCATGTGCCTGGGCAGGGAGGCCCTGGCCATCCCTGCTGGAGAGTGGGTTGAAGTTTTGCTGCTGGGGCCTGGCCAGAGCAACAGCCATGGCTGTGCCTGGCCATTGACCCCAGTAATCTGAACCTGGACCTTGGCCCACAGACTGACTTCCCAGCTTGACCACGGCCTTTGCCCGTCATTATGGACTTGCCTAGTGCTCCTCAGACTGTGGCTAACCTGGTTGCTGTCCCTGGACCTGATCCTGACCTCCCTTGCTCACGTTCCTGGCTCTACCTCGGACCTCGTCGCCATGGATGTGTCTGATGATCTTTGCTCTTGGCTGACCCTGGCTGCCACCTCTGGCCCAGCTCTGGCAGTGTGGGACAGGGCAGCTGCCCTGCCAGCCCTGCTGTCCCACTTGACACCTGGCCCCTTTCCCTCAGGGGTGCTGTCCACACTCCAACAGTCAGCTCAGACCTTCTCATGCTCTGCTCCAGCTCCTCTGGGCAGGGGACACTGCCCCATGGCTCCCCTGCACTGACACATGGCCCTGCCCTAGGGTCCCCCAGCACTGATTCCACAAACAATGCCTGGCTTCTGAGTGACACCCCACCCCAGGACAGCTGGGGTTCCCAGGGTCTGATCCCTGCATGGCATCAGTCTCCAGCCCAGACAGGGCTCCTAAGTGCCCCCCTCCCCATGGGTCCCTGTTTCCCCAGCAGTGCCCTGAACCCCTCTGCCCAGTCTGAGGCTCCTGGGGGTGCCCTGACATCGCTGCCTGCCCTGTACCCTCTGGTCAGTCCTGGCAGCACAGAGCTGGCTCTGTTCCTGGCTGCACAGCCCCATGGAATATCCCCATGGAAACTCTGAGCTCCCCTGGCACACATGGACATTCCAGAACCCCCTGCTATCACCACTGCCGACTGCAGCACACAGCTGTGGGTGCTGCTGGTGTGACCCCCACCCTGCCAGGGGAGGCATTTGGTGCCGACACTCGAGGATTGCCTGGAGAGGCCGTCCCCCTTCTGCTGGAGGCCGCAGCTCAGTGTGGCAGCCCCTGCCATGCCCGTGCCTGGAGGACCAGCCGGGACTGCTGCTGCGGAGCCAGCCCCGGNGGGCAGGGAGGGGGCAGCGGGGCACAGGGAGCACGGGGCAGCTGTGAGGGACGCGGCTGTCACCCTGCTGTCACCGTGCCGGCAGCGCTCAGCCACCGGGAGTGCGTTGGCACAGGTCTGCACAAGTGCCAGCTGGTGCCCACCACAGCAGGTGCTGGACACTGACCAGCTGAGAGCCCTCCCCAGCTCTCTGGACATGGAAGAACCTGACACAGATCTTTTATATATCTATATATACATATAGATATATCTATATATATACATACACATACGCACATGCATGTATCAGAGAGCACCTGCATCAATGCAACACCTTCTCTCCAGTGGTAGCACAGCTGCATTTCTGTGCTGCATTAAGACTCTGGAAGTTTTTTTAGGAGACTCACAGCAGAGCCTTCAACACACCCCAAGGCAAAGGCAGGAGCTGTGGCTCCTTGTAGTTACCCAAGATTGATATGCACTGCACAAAGAGGTTTGCAATTCCGCAGAGATTCAAAACATTGCTGCTGAGGGGAAAGGCATTTCCCTTGTGTTTTCCTCAGAGGGAATGTAGTTTAACTGATCTGCTCCTCCCCTGGGCTTCCTGCTCCTCCAGGTAAATCTGCTGCCTGCCTCCCCGCACCATCACAGGTGACATCAAAGGCTGGGTGACCTGCTCATTCGTGGCACCTGAGGTAAAGTGGATGGAGGGATCAGAGTACTATTGGCTCTGGGAGTGTGGGTGGCTGGGGGGTTTCCTGGAGGTACCCTTGGTGTTCTGAGTTCATGGGCTTTGGCTTCTGCACTGAGAATTGCTCTGAGCTGTGCTCAAAGCCACTCCTCTGCCTCTGTAACTGCAGCTGTTGAAGCCACGCTCCTTTTCTCTCCTCCCTCCTCCCCTTTTTCTTCCCTTACCACAACCCCACTCCAACAGACAGACAACTCCAATTGTTCAGTCCCTTTATTGTCATTCCACAGGGAACTGCTACATCCTCTGCACAGGCTTAATTCCCAGGATGTCGAATCCTTTGGCCATGATGGTGGCAGTGGCTTCACACAGCAGCAGCCTCCACATATTCACCTTCACAATCTGGCCTGGAAAACACAGAGGAGCTGGAGTGGCTGCTCACAACAACAGAACCTTCCCCATGCCCTGGACTGGCACATGGAACCCCTCCTGCTCTCCCCAAGCCAGGAAGACTGACCACCCCTCCTGTTTCCAGGTGCCTGGCTGCTCCCAACTATACTCAGCCTTCCTGCTCAGTGACAACACAGGCTCTGCCAGTCTCTGTCAATCCTCCCACATGGACACAGTAGTGTGACAACAGCCTTTCCAACACAAGGTAACTCCCTGGAGATGGATGTAACACCCCAGGATGTGACACAGGCACACACAGCACCCCATGGCCAACACTCACCAGTCTGCCTGTCCTTCTCAACACAGTAGCAGCTGTCGTAGAACTCGGTGAAGGTGGTGGCCAGCTCATACAGGTAGTCACAGAGTGTGTGCAATAACAAGTCCTCCAGAATCTTCTGCAGGATCTCAGGAAACCTCAGGATGCACTTGCCAAGTTTCCACTCCTTCTCATGGTCAAGGACAAGCACCTCCTCCCTGGCTGCCTTCTGTAGCATCTGCTCATCGATATTGGCCAGGCGAGCAATTGCCCTGGAATGGTCCAAAACATTTTCTGTTTGTGAGGGTCCCACTGTCCAGCCTGCCCAGGGCCAGCCTGGCCACCTGTCTGGCCTGGCTCAGGGCTGATGGCCTCCCCTGCCCTGTCCTGGGTGACCAGGCCAAAGAAGACAGTCACCCCTTGGGGAGATCCAGGAGGGAACTGCAGAGAACAGGGAGGGATGGACTCCAGGCACCTGCACCAGCAAGGACAGCTGATACTGCCAAGCAAACCAGG
The DNA here is from genome assembly GCA_013389925.1 of Aegithalos caudatus. Taxonomy (NCBI): domain Eukaryota; kingdom Metazoa; phylum Chordata; class Aves; order Passeriformes; family Aegithalidae; genus Aegithalos; species Aegithalos caudatus. The sequence continues at coordinate 218,311 of WEIU01006568.1, read as the reverse complement.
GCTCAGGGTGCCAGAAAAACTGGGGTGTGGCAGTACCTGAGCTGAGCAGTTACTGGAACACAGATGCATCTTTTTCCAACCACCTAAATCCTCTGCTACCAGGAACTCCCACAATTCCCTCCCTGGGCTGCGTGTCACACAGAGGAGCCGTTTCGGGTGGCACAGGACACATGGTGTGCAGTGACAAATAAAATCTTGTCTGTGGTGCATACCAGTGTAGCTGGCTTCTCTTACCAAACACCCCCAAGAGCACTGCCACCCCTTTGCCCACGTGTCCCTTTGTGACACAGATGCAGAGAGCACCAAGTCCTGCGGCACCTGATGCGTGTGAAGGCATAGAGCAGATAGGCAGCTGTGTTCCCTCGGTCATCCAGCATCTTGTCAAAGGAGAACACGTAATCATTGAGTCTGTTGTGGGACAGGTCTGCGTATTTAATGCATCCAAAAGCCACTGATGTCTGGGCAGCTTTCAGCTCCTCTGGTGTCAGGACCTGGTGCAATTCCGAAACAGGCAACAGTCAAGGGGAAGAATGAAACACAACACACAGCCCTGGCCTCTCAGCAGGGCCCAGGAGGAAAGCCCAGGCTGCTGAGGGGATTTACCCACCTGGTGCACCAGACAACCCCACACCCACCCCTCACTCCTGCAATCCACTGCCACCACAGCCCTGCCCAGGCTAGGGCTGACTCCCTCTTCTGATAGCCCACCAGGACCTCTGTGCCCCACAACCTGCCAGGTGTGATGTGCTCTGCTCCTGCTTCTTACAAACTGCATCTACATGGAACAAATGTTGGTCCTCCTAGCCTTATGGAGCATTTTCAATCCGAACACTTGCAAACCCCTCTCTGCTGGAACAGTGGCAGCAGGGCAAAGCACTTTGTGACTGACTACTATGAGCTCTTTAGAGATTTTCAAGGTGTTTTTTTCCTTGCTTCCTCATGTTCCCATTTATAAAGGGACTTTTCACTTTCACCCTACACTACACTTCACAATTCCACTGCCTCACACTGTGCTTGGGCAGTTTGGTCCTTCTGTTACATTCCACATCCCACACTGTCCAGTTCTCTGCAGGCCATCAAGAAGCAAGACAGAAATCACAAGAAGCAATGCAGAGACCATAGGTTTGTGAACACATTTGGGAAGTTCTCAGGAAACACAAGCAATCTGTCAGAACTACCTTGTCCCGTTCCTTGTCTTTCAGCTTGTCCATGGCTCGTTTCAGCCCTTCCTCCAGCAGGTCTATGAGACGCACTGTGTCCCCTGAACGAGTTTTGAACTTCTTCCTGAAAACACACAGCCAAAATAACCACCTGCACAAGAGGCAAAACCCCTGCACCCTCTGCCTAGTGCCCAGCAAGCTTAGGAAAAAAGCACACGGAAAATCCTTTTGGATTGAAGACATTGCCATCACATGGACAGCTCCAAAACTGAGAAGAGAGCAGTCACAGCATGGTCGGCAGGAATGGCCAGGAGGGATCCAACAGTCAGAACTGTCCAGTTCCAGACTTTAAGCAGCACACAATACCAGTACCAGACTTTTCCCAACTTTTGTTTCATCTACCACGAAGGAGGTAGAAGGTAATGAAAACCATGGCCTTTCCCACTGCCATCTCCCAGTACCCACACTAGCTCCCATGAGCCAATCCAAGTGCCCTTTGCCAAATGCCAGGCAGCAGGAGCCAGGCTGAGAGGGAAGGTGACCACAGCAGCAGTGACTGTATGGATCAAGGACAGTGACACAACACAATGACACAGTTATGGGTAACAGCACAGGATGCACTGCTTTCTTTTGCTTTCTAACCTCCATCTGATTTTTTTGGTGTGCCACATATGTACTTGTCAATGAATGAGAGCAAGTCTCCTGCATTCACTCAGACTTTCTCTCCAAAGCATAGATAGAGGAAAAAGTACACCCAGACACTTACTTGTCTTCTCCCAGCACCACTCCAAAGGCAGCATGGGCCACTCTGGTGACTTTGGGATCATACCAGCCAATCATCTGTCCAGCTGCAAACACTGTTTGGAAGTGCACAGACTGCAAGGAAATAAACACCAACAACTGGTTCTCAATCACCTCCTCCGAGTGCAGTTCCTTCATAGATTTATCCTATTCACAACAATGCTCTCATGATAAGACTTCCAGCTTCACAGACAAATTCTGCTTTGAAAAGTTCAACCTTTCCAAGAGTTTTCCAGCTTTACAGAAGCAGCAACTGGCAAATTCCCACCACAGCTCAGCTAAGGAGTAAATATACCAATCACACTAAAGACCCTGTGGTGTTCTGTGTTACTGCTGCATCCATCATTTCACACACTTTGTGCTGACCAGCACCAACAGTTACAGCAGAGGGTGCTGAACTCACCTGGCCACTGTCCACAACGTAGATAAGGATGTCACCCTTCTCTTCACACAGCCTGTGCTTCAGAGCAGCCAGGTCTGATGTGTCATAGGTGTAACCCCCATCTGATTTCATGATTGTCAGCGGGACAGGGAAACCCGGCACGAACACGACCTTCCGGCCATCATCCACCTGCACAAATCCTGCAAAAGCAATGGAAAACATTCTGTGCTCCATCACAACAGGGTTCTGGGCCAGCAGCAACACTTCCCTTCCCTGCTGCTGCCAGGAAGAAAAGGCCACACACTCACATAATCAAAAATATGAAAAGACCTACATGAGAACTCCCTTGTCAGCACAGGCCCCATTCTGTACAGCACTTCCAGATCTACGCACAAGGAAGCAGATTTGCACAAACGTGGCCTTGCCAGGACAGACCTAATTCAAAACCTCCCATCACTTGCATCCAGATCTGCCTGTACAGCCACAAACCCATCACAAAACATGGCATTAAAGGCAACAGAAACTCTACAGAGGTATGATGAGGACTCTGCACAGTGTCTTTCTGAGGTGTGACAGTCAGAACACTTCAGACGGTGAGACTCAAGAACTGCAATATCCAGACAGGAACACATAAAACCAGAGACTTTTTATGCTGCATTTGGCTTCTTGCCAGTTTCAAAAATCCCACTGTCTTCACAGAAATTTCTCAGTCGAAGTTCCCACACAGTCACAACACTAAGACTGGGAAGTCTGTCATATATTGCTCTTTGACTGTTTACTCAGAATACAATAAATTCCAGTAGTACCCTGTGCTACTGCCTACAAGTATCACAGACAAACTGCTTTTGATGTCAGCAAGATTCAGGCTTTCTGGGATGAGGAAAAGCCACAAAATATCCTTTTAGGAAATGTGGCTGAGAAAAAAAGCAAAGGTGGGGAAGATGCACTTGAAAAGCATCAGCCCTAAGCCCTGCTGATTGAGGTTACCGTGCTCACAGCTGCAGAACCTCTGACCTGAGACCAAAAGCCTCACCTTTATCTTCAAATTCTTTCACAATGTCTTTCATCATCTCATGGTAGAAGGATTCCCCTCGCTCTATGATTGTGATGTCCAAACAGTTGTAGATTTTCTGGAATTCTTGAGGGAAACAGAACAAAATACTTACATTAAAGCACACAGTGGGAACCAGTGGCATGTTTACCAGTGGGTACAGCAAGGTCCAAGAAGTATTATCTCTTGGTCAGGCCAACAGACTAGGACTCAGGAGACAAAAGATTTAGCTGAAAGTCTCCACTTAAGACAGCCCAGTACTTTGGCTGTACTGGCTTTTTGCTTTCAGCTTCTCTTAGCAGTGTGGCAGTGATTTTCAAGAGAAAACAGAAGGGTGTGCTCAGACATAAAGTGAGGAAAGCCACACAGTTCTGTGGCTGACAAGATTGCAGATGTGGCAGTCACCTCTGCGTGACACGTCACAGATGAGATTCCAGGCTTTAATGAAGTCGGGGTTTTTGCTCTGCAGCAGCACCACACATTGGTAGGCTCGCTTCTTAAACTCCTCCTCTGTGTCAAACCTCCGCTTGGATTCCTGCAGGGAAACACAAGGAAGAGCACTGCTTTCTCCCCTGAAACAAACCACCACTCCTAACAGGCTCTCCAAGTATGCTCATCTCTAGACAGAAAGGCTGTGTGCTTACAAAAGCCTTTGATTGTGCCCCATACAGACAGTTCAATAGCAGAGACCACAATTCATCCCCCTGTCGCTGGTTATCACAATAATCTACCAGTGACTTGATTCTTTCATTTCTCCAAAACTATGCTGCAATTTGTAAAGCTCCTCAATCTGCTTTACAGATGCTGACACAAACACCACACTTATCTGCTACACATACCTTGTAAAAAGCTTGAAGATCCCCAATGGGAGGAGAAACAGTTAAGTAATCCGGAAATTTGTCCTGGAGGTGAGCAATGAGCATTCCAAACTGTGTGCCCCAATCTCCTAAATGGTTCAACCTTGTAGCAATTGAAGAGGACAATAATAATCTCTTAAAGATATGCTTTAAGATACACACATTTAAAAAACATGTATTCTAAAAGAAACATACATAATACCAGAAACCCAGCCCAGGCAAGCTCCCCAATTTCACTGCACTGAAGCTGCTGCCCACCTTAATTCTAAGCCTGCTACACTTGCTCAGCTTAGTATCCACTACCCATAAAGGGTTATTTGCTATGTGCTTATAAACCAAGACCAATACAGAGCAGAACAGAGAGACAAGGGCTGCACAAAGAGCCCAGCAAGCCCAGCCCCCCAGCCCCTGAGCCTCACCTCAGGACATCATAACCCGCGAACTCGAAGAGCCGGCACATGCTCTCCCCGATGATGGTGGAGCGCAGGTGCCCAACGTGCATCTCCTTTGCAATGTTGGGGGAGGAAAAATCCACCACCACCTTGGGCACAGAACCAAAGGAACATGTGAATAAAAGGCCATCACCACACCTCGTGTGCTTGATCTGGGTTTTGTTAGGGGGAGCAGGGGGAAGGAGAATCTCCCCCGTGGATCCTCAGCAGGGAACATCAGAGTGAGCTTTGCTGCAGCCCAGCTGAGGGTCAGGGGTCACTTCCAGACTGACCTGGGCACAACCCCACCCCCAGGGAGCCCTGTCCCTCAGCCACCAGAGACCACAGCAAGTGCAGGTGACCTCCCCCCCGGCCCCTGGTTCCTATGCCCCATCCCACATACTCTGCTCTAACCATCCTGCTGACACAGACATCTGCTCAGCACATCCCTTCAGGAGGGAATTTCAAAGCTAGCTGCAGTCCAGAACATTTCCCCTGTAGCAAGATGGCTGTATGCTTACTGCTGTACCTTTTTCCTTTTGCCAATAGCTGGTGGTTGAACTCCATTGATCAATAAACTGCTCAGCTGCTTCGACACAAAATCCTTTCTCAAGTGGACATTGATAAAACCTTTGCAGGAAAAAAACAGCAATGAGTGCTGGGGCTGCAGAAGTGCCTCAAACCATTTTTTTGTTTCCTTCCTCCCTGGATTTCTGTTTTCATGCATCAAGCACAAGAGCACATGAAGTCACCTTGACAAAACATTTTTCAGTCACAGGACAACAAAGCTGTCAGCTGAAGACAATTTCTGTTCCCAGATTAGAAGAGTCTGTTCATACCACTATAGCCTTTACTGCAGGAGTCAGATGCTGCAAGGTACATCACTGACATAACTCCTTTTTGTACACTGTCACTCAATGATGAATTTAGAGAAACAATTTTTTGTGAGAAAATAAATAATTTGCTTTCCAGAATGCAAAACCAGATCCTGCTTTATCTTTTTTTAAAAAAAACTAATGTCCTAAATCATACAGTTTCATCTGGGATAATTTATGCTCATGGTATAACAATGTCTTACTTCTCCTGCTTCACAGAGCCAATGAACAAGCCCTAGCCCTAGAAGGGCTGTGCCATGGGATTTTTGTGTTTATGCTGAAGCCCTAAGGAACATGAACCCTTGTATTTTTCCCTGGGTCACAGGGACAAAACAAATGCAGCAATAACCTCCATGCTACTCCAGCCTCTCAGTTCTGAGAGGACAAGGTCTCCTCACCATGCAAGCAATAGCAGGAAGGGCTGTCAATTTTTGCTGTGATTTCATAATGGTGGCTCAATTCCCATCACCAATATTGAAAGAGGAAAAGATGGTCCCTTAAGGATTAGTGGAAAAATTGCTAATCATGATCATACCTGCCAATTCTAATACAAAAGTAGATATTCTGGTGCTGCACAAGTCTGAGTGCTACAAAGCTCACCAAGAAAGAAGAAACTAGTTCACTGTGAAACTGCAGTTTTAAACCCCAAAACAGCAGAACTCAACTCAGCTTCCTTCTCACTATAAAACTGCCCTTTTTGCTTTAAGATTTACAAAGTGTGTAAAATGAAACTATCTTACCAGGACCAGCAATTTCAACCTTCTCAATGCATTCATTGGCAGGAATATTTTTTGCTATTTTCTCTGCAATTTCTCGTGGGATAACCTTCTGTTCCCTGGTTTTGAGCAGAATCTGGAACACAACAAAGATCAAGTAAAATTCAATCCTCTGAAACATTCTAGGGACCAAAACAGAGAGCACAGATACTGAGGCACTGAAATATCCTCATGGTCCTTCAGCTTCATAATACACAGACAGAGACAGAGAGAAATTTCTCTAGCAAATTTTACAGATTAGATCGATTCTCCACAGCATAAGCCTGGACTGGACCCAACATGCTCACTTCCCTCTGCTCAGAGCAGTCCCTATGTCAGAAGAAAATATCCCAGGTTATTTTTCAAAACCTGCTAAGTGCTTTGGCAAATTTGTATTTTCTAAGCTGGTAAAAGGGACAAACCCTTTAAAAATCAACATAGCTGGCACAGTCCTTCAGTGCTTCACAATCCTGTTGATCAGTCTCATGGGTGTCCTCAGCTCTGCCAGCATTCACATTTGAAGTTCTGAACTGTGCCTCCAGCAGATGCTGAGTGTGGTTTCAGAGCAGGTCTGTTTATTTATGATTAAACACAACCAAAGCAAACTGCCTTCAGTCCTGTCTTAGTCTCGAGCTTAATAAATAAATAAGTGAATAGATTAATAAGTGAATAAATAAAAAAAATCCAACAACCCAAGCAAACAAAGATAATCCCAGCACTACCCAATTCTCTTCAAAGAGCATCAGAAAAACTGCTGTTAAAAGTAGCTCTCTATTTCCCTGGAGACATGAGCAACCCACTGTGAGGAACTCAAAGAATAGGACACAAATTTGCATACAATGATAGCATCAGCGTGGTTTGAGTTGGAACAGACCTTTGAAGATCACCTAGTCCAAGTACATAACTGTCCATTCCCAAAGCATCTTCTCACATAGCTTTTTGCAAATCTTAAAGAAACACCCTTTAGGAGGATTCTGTAAACTAGCCCAACCCATCCCTTGCAAAACACTACATTCACACTTGTATAAAATTACCACAAGCATTCATTTCTGAGCACATGATTTTCTGGTATTACTGTGATGTGTTTGAGAACAATCCCACTGAGGCCATGAAGACCATGTACCTCTTTGTCAACTCAGAATTTACACTCATTGCTTGCACTTGCTAATTTACAGTCTGCTCTAAAATGTATTTCTACTAAAGTTTCAAGTTTTCTGTTTAACCTGTCATACACAGGATCCGTACAAGATGGTAAAGGCTTAAACTTAAAAGAAAAGTAAACCTCAGTATCTTTAGTGTTACTCAAAGTGTCAACTACAGGAAAAATAAATGAAAACCCAGATTATGGGCATGTTACACCAGATTACAGGCATTATCTGAATCATTCCAGAAATAGTTACCACACTCCTGTTACTCTAAGGAGCAAGCTCCTGGCTGAAGCCCCAAGCATTAACATGCTAATGAGCTCCCAGGAAAACAAAAGGCATTTGTGAGGGTCCTTTCCACATCAGTGCTCCAGCAGGGAGAGGCTGCTGCCTGGCACGTACCAGTGCTGCCCCAGTCAGGGCACTTCCTGCTCCGCTGGCAGTCCCAGTGACCCTGACCTGTGTTCAGCTCTGCCCAGGGGACACCCTGGGAAGACCTGCACCCCAGCCAAGCCCCCAGAACAGGCTGACAGGAAGTCCCCAACCTGCTGCTCTCATCCCCTGGCTCTGCCGTGCTGACACGCTGCCCGTGTGAGCACGGCCAAGCTCTAGCCCAGTGCACAGGGAACAAACTGCACAGCCAAGCCCAGCACCAGGATCCCTTATTCACCCCCACAACCTGGAACTGGCAGCCCTGGCTGCACGGGGAGCGCTCAGACACCGAGGCATGTGAGCCACGTCGGCATGGGAAGCCTGGACTGCTGGAGAATCCCAAGCAAGACTTAATTGGGGTAAGGCTGCGGTCAGAGGAGTGGCAGCGCCCTGAATGCCGTGTCAGTGCAGTCACCCAGGGCACAGCACTGTCACTATATGCTAATGAGGCCCAGGGGGGACACGGGAGCTGGGAGGGCTGCTCCTGCCTGGCACTGCAGCCCCGAGCCTGCAGCCTGGCACGTATGGTATCCGTGTGCCCCAGCCACGCTCCCTGTACGGGAGCGGGACTGCAGAGTTCCGTGATGGCCGTGCCACTCCAATGGGTTAATAAAGGTGAACTGACAACAGGACATGTAAAAAAAAGGAGCTGTTTCTGTTCAGATTGCCAAATAAAAGATCTGTAATTACAGGGTGTCTACTTAGCCATCCAAAGGCATCAATGCACTGGAAGTTTAGGCATTTCAGCACCTAAGCTAGAGCACACTGCCTCCTTTCTCCCACACTTCCTGGATTTACTTCTGCACAGTCCCAGCCCCCTGAGCAGGCTGACCAACTGCTGATGTGTCTCTGATTCTATTTGGGTCCTCTTTGGTCCAACTCCCTGTACCCAGGGAATTAACAAAAGATATTAACCAAAGGAGAATCAGAGGACCATGAGGGGTAGTGCCCAAGCAGCAATCCCACCTGGCTGGGCTCCGAGAAGGCGCTTCCTGAGCACGCCCAGGCAGGACAATGCCCAGTTTCTTCTGGCTGGAGCTCAGGGAGGGCAGTTTGGGATGTAAGATGCAGGGATCCAAACTCAGCAGAACACCCAGGGCAGCACCTGGGCCCCTCTGCTCTGCTGTGTGTGTCTGTGAGCAGGAGGAAACCACAGCACCCACAGCACCGGGAGGTGAGAGCCAGGAGGGGAAGTGGAGATGCCCCTTTGTCACTGCCCTGTGAGCAGGGGTAGGTGCACACAAACCTGTGGGGATAGTGTACTTTCCTGGCACTAGAGAAGAGCAGTTAGAGATATGCAGGTGTTTCTCAACATTTTGCAATTCTCCAGAATTGTGATTTATTGTTTTGCTGTTTTCAGTTCCAAACATACAACTCACTAATTGGTAGTTAATTGCACATCATTAGTAAATCGATGCAGCACTTAAATCCTGATTTGATTTAGATCCCACGAACCGAGCAGTTTTTCTGTGTCACACACATTAACTCTCTCATACCAGGCACCTGAACAGAGGTTTACAGGCCAGCCCTGTAAAGGCTAATGCTTCCCTTAAAATGCCATTCAATATTCACTCAATTCTCAGCCCAGGCACCTGCAGCAAGCCCAGAATAAGTCCTGTATTGCAACTCTCACTGTGCAGTCTATGCCTTAACTTCCAATGGACAACATCCCCATTTTTGCTTCTTTGTTGAGGTTCATTACATCATTTACCTGTGATATGCCCATGGCACTGTTACACTGGTAGTCCCCAAATTTGGGCTGCTGACTTGGTGTCACCACCAGAGGAGGGTTTTCTAAGTCTGGGTAGGCAGCCTGAATGGCAGCTCCAAAGATCTCCTGGAGACAGCTGTTGATATTAATCATGCTTTTGACTGATTTACTTCTCTCCTCTTGAAGGCTCTGAAAAAGAAAACCACCAAAATCCAGAAGGCTAAATTCACAACATCTGAGGAGCTGTTACATCTCACTTTTCTCCTTGGCTGCCTGGCAAAGCACAGCTGACAGATTTGGCTGACACCTCTAGGCACAGGAGCAACAAATACAACATAAAAATCATACGATTTTCCTGCTGAACTCCCAGCACAAACCCTCCCCTGACTACAGGGCTGTATTACTTCTCACACCTGTGCTGCTGAGCCTGGCACAGACCTCAGCTGGGCCACCTGGCTGAAGACTGCCCAAGACATGACCATGTGGCCTTATTGACCTACTGACACTTTCCATAAAACAGGTTTCGGTTTAAGGAACCAAGAAATATCTGATGTGCCACCAGTTAAGGTGTCAGAATGCAAAACAAGCATTCTGTCACACATCAGTGGTGTAAAAAACTCACACCATTTATTTAGTTTGTCCTAATGAGAACAAAACCCACATGGTACAGCAGTAATTTTTTATCCCCTTACCTTCTTAAGGAAGTTTAACCGGTACTTGAGTTTCGCGTTTTCGTCTCGCAACCCTTCCAAACTTGGGGAGACTCCCAAGCACCCAAAGTTCTTCAGACGCTCAATTTCTGCAGTTAACAACTTGATCTCGTTTTCCTGAAAAGCAAATGGAGCTGTCACACAGTAATTCCTGGAGAGGGGACAGAGGAGCTGCAAGATCTCGGGCACGGTGCTAGTTTGCCTTGTATAGGTAACAGCAATGACATGTAAGCTGAATAATTCCAAACAATTAATAGGTGAAGATTGTTTCTACTTGAGTGAAAAACAAGGACTCTGAAACACTCTTTTAAAAAGGCAGTGAGAAAATAGTCTCACTAATGTCAAGACAGAAGTACAAGAATGATAACAGGACATGCTAGTGAGATATTCCCCAAATAAGCACTTTCTCCAGCCTTTTTAATGAAGATATCAAATGATTTGACTCAAAATTCCCTAAAGCCTCCTTCAGCCTATTTCATCATCTCACAGGCCACAGTTTCAGAGGAGGAAACCACGACCACTCACACAACTCCAGCAATCTCAAACCCCACCCAGAGACAGGAATGCCAGAAACAGTGTGCTGCTCCACAGGGGCATTTCTGCAGGCTGCATGCACTTCCACCTGGACACAACCTTTCCTGCACTGTACTGGAAGGAAATCACTGTCTCCTCCCTTAAACTGACACAAGGCATTCAGGAGCACTTGGGAATTTCAGGAGAGCCTCTATGTCCAAACAAACTTCCCTGTGTCCCACCAGACTTGACAGCCCCAACTCAGACAAATCTGGTTTGAAGCTGCCGCAAGGAGCAGGAACCTTCCTCACCCCACACCCTACAGAAACCAAACAGCTGCAGTTCCACCTCTGTTGTCCATCTCTTGTTCTCCCCCTTAACAGACTTTGTGCCCTGAGCCACAGAGCTGGCTCTGACACAGAATCCTGGAGGCTGCTGAAGGTTTGAGGGACTTGGTGCTGCTCTGGAGGGAGGCAGTGAGCACTGCCCACCCTGGCTTGTACCCCCCTGGCTCCCACATCCAGGCTCTCCTCTGCCAGCACTTCCACAGCAGGACACAGCTCAGGATATTATTGTAGGCCACCAAACCTTATCAAAAAAGGCTCATTTACTTTGTTGCTCTTGAAGCAATCAGACTATTTAATTAGGAAAAAAACTGGGCCACTGAATCTCTTGGTCTTGTAAGTCCACCTGAACAACACAGCTCCCAGGAATGCTGCTGTAACTCACTGCACATGCTCAAAACCCCAGGCTGAGGCAAAACAATCCTAAGACTGGCCTGTCTGTGGGCCAAGCTGAAAATCACTACTTCTGAGGTCATTCCTCAGTTGTGCTTCATTTATGGCACACTTCTGTTACAGCCTCAAGGCCTCCTCTGCTACAGAGAACACAGTGCTGCTTCCTGCAGTTTGCATGTGAAGGAACTGGACTTTGAGGAAAAAACCCAAACCTGTATCAAATGCTCTGGTTTGGCATTTACACAACCAAAATCACTGACCAGCACAGCTGTGCCTTAGAAGCATCTCAATTCAAATAGTCCCATTTCAGCTTTTCTTTTCAAAACCCAAGGCAGGTGTCTCAAAAATCAGAGTTTTTCTCTCATTTACATACATACACAAATCTCCCCCCATATAAGCAACAGCAAATACATTTGTTTATTTTTAACTTTTCTTCCTGGCCTGATCTGGTACCATTTCACATGACTTACAGACCCATTTGTAAAATCTTCTGTACTTCAAGTTAAAAAATGGCACAAGAGATTTCACTGGGTTTTTACAGCTGTGTGTTTCACTGACCATTGTTGCTACAAATGTCAGAGCAGTGACATACATAACTCATCTCCCTAAGCACATAATGTGCTTTAAAGATAAGTGCAAAGGTATCTTCTGCCCCTAATATCACATAATCTGTAAATTCTGTGTCCACATAGTATTATCTTCCCTTTAGTAAAGTCACCAGCTTCAGGACAGGCCTCCAAGACCCCAAGGAGAGTTCTGCATTGAAGGCAAAACATTCCCCAGAACCAGAAAATCACGTTCTGCTTTTGAAACAAAAATCCCTGCATGTCCAAGACAGCAAGCAGCTCATAAGTATTCCTCCTGCATTAAAATTCCCCCAAAGCTATATCCACCAGGATATTTCAGTACCACTGACAGCTTTACAGGAAAGGAATCTGAGTTGGATTTTCCTACATAATCACAAATGCCTCTGGCCACACAAGGGAAGACTCACAGGAGGTGAGATGAGCAGTAACCTACTGGAGCTTCTTTCCACACTGTTACATTACAAGTGAGGACAAGAAAAGAGGAGGTTTATCCATGTGCATGGTCAGAAGCCAGAACCAAAGTGCCCAGGAATCACCAACCCTTTGGGCAGACATCTGGCCCAAAGAGCTCTTTTACAGGGTGACAATTAGCACTGTAATCACTTGGATTTGGCCAGGAGATAAAAAACTCTAAAATACTGCCACAGTTCAGCAAGTCTCATCTACTTCTTTGCCATGACTGCATGAAACCAGCAAATTCCCAGCACTGGCAGCTGGAGGCATTGGGGATGGCCCCATTTCAGATGTGACCAAGCCCAAGGTGTCACCCCAGACTGTCACATTTGTCTCTCCTGTTTAGTGCTCCTCTTCTTCATAAAATACCAGCAGCAGCCCTTATGTTGTTACTCAAGTGTGAACTGAGAGCTAAAGGTTTCACAAAAGCTGCCTACCCCAGTGCTGCTGCTGCCATTTCAGTCTCTTCTTTATTGAGCTCATCAACAGCTTCTACATGATGAAATGAAGTTTTCATTCAGCAGAAAAACCTGGAGTCAGAAATGCTTTCACTGGGTTCCAGAATTGATGGGGCTGGGACAGCCACACAGCTGAGTACAGCTTTCCTCTCCAAACTGGGGCACCCCTGTCCAAGGAACACTGCTGGTGACCAGTGACAGGACACAGGGAAATGCAATGAAGCTGTGTCAGGGGAAGTTCAGGCTGGTCCAGAAAGGTTCTTCACTGGCAGGGTGCTGGTGCACTGACACAGGCTCTGCTGGGGAGTGGCACCAAACCTGTTGGGGGTCAAGGAGCATCTGGGACATGCTCATAACAATATGGATTAGTTCTAGGCAGTCCTGTGAGGAGTGGGGATGATCCATGGGTCCCTTCCAACTTGAGGTGTGCTATGATTCTGGTACCCCCACAGCCATAACCATGCTGAGCTTGCCTGGAAAAAAGGTCTTCAGATGTTTACATCAGAAATGCCTCTTGTCACAGCATCCTGTGATAAAGTTAATTCTCTAGTAAAGATCTGTGAATGCTAGATGTTATTGAAAGGATATTATTAATGCTACATTCTTTCTAAAAAACCAAACTACTCTACAAAACTACAGAGAAGCCTTGTAACTCCCCTCTTATGCTACCATCCAAGTGAGGAAGGGAGACAATGCCAATACACCTCTGACCTAAAAGCCATGTCACTGAGAAAAGCAAGGAAAAAGCTGCTGTTCAGGTCAGGAAGTGCCACACTGGTTTATTCTACCTGCACTGTCTAGCACAACTTGTCAGTAAAGGGTCATACCTGATGACCACTTCAAAAGGAGCTGTGGGAATGCCATGAGGCCATGCTGACATCTCCAAGGGCTCTTTGCTCAGTTGAGTACTAGAAATCTTCCCCTCACCTGTGAATATAAAAAAACTACAGCTTTTTCAACAGGACCAAAATCACACTTATGTCTTCCCTTAGCACATAAGGCTGTCTTCCAAGAACCCTACTTGAGCAGGTGAGTAACATCAAACCTGCACAGGTTTCTGTCTCTGGGCTTTAACATGACAGAGCTTTTCTCCATCACATTTAAAAGAAAAAATCATTAAGGAGAGAAAACAGCCTGAGAGAGCATGACAAAGGGAGCAGAACACCTCTCTTCCTTCCCCTCCTTGCCTCCTGCTTGGTCTTATCTCTACTCCTACTCTGCCAGGCCCTGCTGAGCTGGCTGAGCACACACTGCTTGCTCTTTGTTGGGTTATTTTCCTGCAGGCTGGCTCCCCACAGGCTCCAGGGCATGCTGCAGCTGGAAACAGGGAGCATGTGGCTGGGAGTGACAGGCAGGGTGAGGCTCAGTAATGGCCTCCTGCCCCTCCTGCTCTGCTTCCAGTGCCTGGAATCTGCTCACGGACTAAAGACCAAACAGCAGTGACAGCAAAGGGAGAGCCACCTTGCCAGAATACCTGAGATGTCTTTTCTCTCCTGGCAGCAACAGAGGAGAATGGGAAAATCAAAGGCATGAAGCAGTTGCAGAGATTCAGCTGCCAGATTTATTATCTCAGTGCCTGTCGTATGTTTAGGCTGTGAGCAGAAAACACACTCAAAAGTTGCTCAAGAGCACACAGGCATGGCAGACAGAAACCCAAAAGCCAAAGTCCAGAAGCTCTCAGCTGGATGCTCCTGGGGAAATGGCAAGGTATGAGAAGTGAACTTGGAGGAGTCAAAGCTTTCCTGAGGCTGCCTCTGCACTCTACTGTCAATACTGGTCACTGACTAGGACAGACCTGGCAGCTTTATTTTTATTATTACGGCCACAGAAAAGGCAGATGGTTGTTACCATCCTTTCCCAAACCTAAGCACCTCACGGCCGCAGTACAGCTGTGCGAGGCCAGGACGGCAGCGGCACAGGAGCC
>WEIU01006568.1:136697-202921 GCA_013389925.1 Aegithalos caudatus | reverse complement strand
CCCCGGGCGGCGGGGAGGACCCCGGCGGAGCGGCGCGGTGGGACTGGGAATGGGGCCGGGAATGGTGCCCCGGGAATGGAGCTGGCGGCGGCCATCGAAACCTGGGACGGGATGGGAAAAGGGAAGGGCGACCTCACACCCGCCCAAACCCCTCCTTCCGTGTCACCACCCAGCACTTTGAAACGTGTCCCATCCCCAGCAGGTGGGTGTAAAATGGGCACAGGGAACGTTCAGGCAGGGAGGAAAACCAACAAGTGACAGGACCTGAGGGAATGGCTGGAGCTGTGAGGTTTAGGATGGATATCAGGTTCAGGCTCCCCCGGGATCGGTACAGCCCCAGGGCTGCCAGAGCTCCAGGAGTGCTTGGACACCGCTCCCAGGGATGCCCAGGGTGGGGTTGTTGGGGTGTCTGTGCAGGAACAGGGGCTGGGCAGGGTGATCCTTGTGTGTTTCTCCCATGATTATATGAAATGTGACAATTACAGCATCTCATGTGACAAGACATGTGAAAAGCTATGTGCTTCCAGCTGGTGACACAAAAGAACCCAGTTTAGGTGCCAAGGGATGAGAAGATTCATTCAAGACAAAAGCAACTAGGCAGATTTGTCCAGAAAGGTCACTTTATTGGAAAAACCTAAAATGGACTTTAAACCTGCAGCCCTCCTCCCACAGCCGTGGTTTCAATGGGCTCCCCACATTACCTTAACCATTACAGACATGAGCTGCAGTACAAATGTTAAAAGTGCAAGTATTCTGAACTTCACACCTACTTTTATAACCTGGCAGGAAACACAAATGCTTCACAGCTCACAGAGAATTCGTTCACAGCACTTGGGAGTCCCAGCTGGCTCCCAGCATTCCCCACAGGGTACAAAATACATCACTCAAAGGAGAGTCTGATGCAGAACATCATAGAAGGTAGGGGTGAGGTTCCTTCAAATTTATTTTATTGCAGTAAAACCTCTAAAAGGTAGAGCTGTACAAAAAGTCTAAACAGCATTATTTAAGAATAACAGCACCTTACGCTGCATTTGTTCTTATTTAAAATTCTATTTCCCAAAAATACATTCCTAAATATACAAACTATACAATCTTGTCACTTTAATGCTGGTTTCTGTGATGATATAACTTTAACCTAAAAATCTTCAAAACATCCACATACTGACAAAAGCTCTAATATACAAATGCCTTGGTACCTTCATAATACCACATAAATAACTTCAAAACCCAATCTGCATTTGTAGAATTGTCCAGAAAGCAAATACTTTATGGTGATCACACATCGTCCGCAGAGAGTGTTGGGATGTTTATTCTTGGCCGTGTGAAAAACGCCATTTTCTCTCTGAAAAAAGATGATCAGTTATTAATGCAACAGAAATCCTGCCAGAAATGTCCATCATCCACATGAGAAATTATCCCACCAGCTGTCCCCACGAGGAGCAGATGTACATCCTCTCACAACCTACACCTTTTATATACTTATCAGACATGAGTTAAACCCACAACACTGACCTTACCAAAAAGCATTTCAGAAAGGCTCAGGGCTTTTTCCTTTCTGGGTCTGTTACTTAGGGAAGCAAAAGGCTGCTTCTATGTTAAAGAATTTGTTGCCATGTGGGGAATGACTTGGAGAATCCTGGTTGTTTTGATCATGTGCACTGCTGCAACTAATTTCCCTGAGTCAGAGCTTATACTTTGATATGAAAATACAGAAGTTCTTATTTAAGCAGAACAGTTAACTACTTGTGCAGAGATCAGTCTTACTCCTCAGCATCTCAGTCATCCACAGAAAAATTATGCTAATAGTCAATTTTTTCCTGCCCTTTACCTATAATTACCTGAATGACTGCACTTCCAGAGGCTCCTTTCGACTCTGCCCTCGCAGCCTGTGGACGTCCTTGGCAGCAGCTCTCATCATTTTATCGGCCTTGAGCTCACACTTGTGTTCTGGATTTTGCACCTAAATGAAAAATGGAGAGGAGTTGTTTGTGTTTGCAGGAGGAATTATCTTACCCTAACTCATCTCCAAATACAGCAGTGTTTCAGTCGCAGGTCTGAAGGGTTTGGAAACTGTTGACTCTGGAAGTCACAAGCCACAGAAGCTAAACTGAAGCTTGTCAACTAACCATTCTAAGGGAGAGAGCTTTTTGTAAGGTGTCCTTCCAGCCTGTGGTAAGAATAATGGCTTCTGTCATTACTTGTTTTGTGTCTTCTTGATAGATCCTTTAAGGCAGACGATAGCACACACAAGAACACATCACCCCAAAGAGCACCTCACACCAACTCCCTCCTACACCTGGTGCCAGCATGGCTTGGTCTCTGCCTGGTGCCAGCAGAGGTGCTGAGAAATCCCAGAAGCTGAGAAGGAGCCCTGTGCACGGGGGAGGGTGTGATGTAGAGTAAGGTAAGTGCCAACCACCACACGCCACACCTCCTGCAGACTGGGGGGACACACTTGGCAACACAGATGGCATCTGTGACTCGTCATATTCACACCTCTGCTAGGGCAGCAAATCTCTGTGCTGGTGAATGCAAGGGCTCAGGACTAACAGCTTGATAGAGCCGTATGTGGCAGACAGGAGTTACTAACAGTGCTCAGGTTTCATTTACTGACTGTCCAAAGTCCCCTGTTTCCAAAATTTCTCCCTTTTTCCACCAAGTGGAACGAGACCCCCAAGGCAGGTATGACTCACTCGTTTCTCCACAAGCCTCAAGAGCAGTCGAAACCTCTCATCATCCTTCACCCACTGTGGCAACTCTTTTTCACCCTGACTTTGAGCTTGTTCCAGCTGTTCCTTCAGTTCCCTCAGCACTGAGATCTCCTGAACCAGCTGATCGTGCCAGGTTTTTGAAGCCTGCAGGTCCAGCTCCAGGTCCAGCGAGGTGCGGATCAGGCGCTCGGTACCGAAGGACTTGATCGAAGGCTGGAAGAGAAGGGGGTGTGAACACAGTGAGGAGAACTGTCCCAACCACTCCACCCAGAAAGTGCCAAACACATCAGGAGGCCCATCTTCCTAATGCTTCTCTTCACACAAGCCATCTCTACTGAGCCTGCTTTCCAGTCTGTCTTGAGACAAACAAACTCAAGGAATTCTTATAGATAAGTGTTTTGATTTCAGTGCCTCCACTCAAGTTCTTCCTTGGCAGCTTCTCCAAATCGAGCAAGTCTTGCTTGCACACCTTCCTCCTAAGTTTAATGTCTCATCTTCAGATGAATCCACAGTGCTGCAGAAAAACCTGTGATTGCTTTTTCCAGTAACATACTGTCTTCTGCTATTTTCAAACACAAGCTGTCCCAAGAAAACCATCTCCTTAGGAGTTCAGTGTCAGTATCCTGGGTAAACTTTAGTGATTGCCATCGCAATGGGTACAGGGGTTTATTGTGTGCCATGGCATCACTAAAACAGATATCATTCTCCTCATCTTCATTTCCAGCTCCTCAAATTTATTATAAATACTTAAGACTCTCATAACAATAAACACAGCAAAACTGTTTGTGCTGCTTCTCTGACAAGATGGAAAATACCAGGAACCATTTTTCTAAATTAATTGTTTGAAATGAGTTCCAACTCATATGAGTTCCTGTCATAAAGTGATATTTCAAAGAATCCTTGAGAGGCTTCTCGCACACAAAGAAAAGGTTGTGAATGAAAGCATGTGGCAACTGATTTGTTTGCAAATTTTTCCTTTAAAACAGTTTTCTGGTTTTTGCATGTGTCTGTGTTAGAAGAAAAAAAGAAGTGGTGATGTTCTTACCCGTTTCACTCTGACACTTCGTCTCTCCATTGCATTCCGAACGAAGGGGGGCTTTTTGGAGAGTGTGGAACTGTCACTATCGCTGCGGTTCAGCTGCAAAGGAAGGTGAAAAACACAACATTTTCATGAAAGAAATACAAGCAGTGCATACACACACTATCAGCGAGAGCAGAGGATGTTGTAAGCAGAGCTATGAAGTTTTGTGAAAGGCAGACAGCTGTCACCCCAGTCTGAGTAGATGACATGCACTGGCACAGCCAGATCCTGCCACAAGCCTTGAACTCTGTCCCTTTTTGGGAATGGGCTGTGAGCAAAGAGGCACTAAGGCTATGACAGGGGACTCTGCCCCACTGCTCTTCTGGGCAAGTAACCAGGCTGAGCAAAACAGCCCAGAAAAATACACTGTAAATAGTAACAACAATAATATTACTCTTTTCTAGCATATGTAAAACCTGGGGCTATTTTATTAGAGATTTCTGTTTTCTCTAATCTGTATTTTTCTATAACCTGTATTTTAAGCTAGTGGTAGAAGAGGCAAGTTTACTTGAAAGTTCTCCCCCTGGGTTTATCAGCTATAGAGTTGCCATGTTACACACAGCCTGCCTTGTTTTGTGGTTGTCTGTAGATCCTTAAAAAGAGCTCAGCTCAAGCAGGGTTTCATTTTAATTCCCTTCTCATGTCCCTTCTCAAAGCTGGGGGAGGAGGGGGATAGGCACTGGGGTCTGTGTGTACTGGGACACAGCACCTGTACCACTCAAGCACAGGCCACTGTTGCAGAATGGGTAAGGTTTGTTCCTCTGGAAGCACCTGCTTCTGAACCAGGGACAACCTCCACAGCAAATCTGGCCCAGCTGTGTTAGGGGCTTGCCCACTTGGGACAGGTCACGTGTGGTAAAAGACAGTGCTTGTTTGTTTGCCAATTCCACTTAAAAGACAAGATATTTATAGTTCATTCTGACCCTCAATTCAGGAAATAATTGAGAACAAACATTTCAAAGCATGAGAAGTGACATCTGACCCAGCACACGGCCTATTCAGTTACCTTCACACAAAGCACACTGGTGACTTTCAGGTTTCCACATTCTTTTTGCTGATATTATCAGGTACTTACCTCTCCATTTCTATCAAGGTTTTATGTTCACCTCATCTGAATTTAGGTGGACAGAGCTATCTGTGTTAGCACAGAACACTTTGAGCAGCAGTTTAATATGCAGGTTACTCATCACTCTTACAGCAGTAAGAGTCAGTACCTTCCAGGTCAGTTTGGGCATCTCAACAAGCTGCATGTGCCACAAATATATAGGCACAGATATATCTGATAAATCTGTGCTTAATGCTGTTAGTTCCAAGGCAAGATAGTGCCCAGGAGGTGAGGACAGAGCAACTTCTGAAGTCAGAGGGGGAGAGAAGAAAGCACTGTTGGGACTCTGGGAGAAGTTCAGAGTGAGAACAAGCCCTTAGGAGCCCAGGCTCTCATTTCCTTACCCGACACACGTACTGACTCTGTGGTCCTGGAGAAAACGTTTTGGAGCGGATGATGGTGCTACCCCTGACAAACTGACTCTGGGGTGGATTTGCTGCTCTTTTGTCTTTTGGACGAACTACAGTGCAGGACTGGGCGAGGCTCTCCGTGTTGGTCTCTTTATCCACCTGAAAGACACACAGTGCAGTGTGAATGCCAGCTTTCCCTGTGCCCAGGACACACCCCCGGGGTCTTGTGACAGCCCTGTGCCACTCTCTGCTTGCTGCATTCAAACCCAGACATTCCTTAGTCCTTCTCATGCAGCAAGTCCTCACACTTCACTCCTGGAGCTCTGCTGCAGTACCTGCATTGCTCCCTAAGGGCTCTGCATCCACTGATTGCTGTACAACACAATTGATTCCAATGGGCTTTGCCTGTGGATCCAGCACATCACTGTGACTTGGCAATCCCACGGAGAGCAGGTATGATTTTAAAGAGCATTATCTTACTTGTTGTGCATGTGCAGCAGAGATCCAAATCCATGTACAGAGAGAGCTGTGTACAGCATATCCCTGTTTGACTACAGCTCCATTAAGAATTAAGGTCAAAACCACTGTCACATTAATGAAAACAGTTTTCATGAGCAGCAAAAACTGGGCATGAAATGGCTGTACTAACTATGAGACAAAATGGTCACACAGAGTTATTTACACAGATTCCATGTAGATAAACATTTAATCATCAATGATGAACTTTCAAATAACTGCTGTAGCTTTGGTCAGCTCAGCAACAACCCAGCCAGCTGAGAAAAGGGAGGTTTAAATCATCTTTCTGTTCAAAAGGCCCTTGACTGTACCTTCAGTGCTATCTCTGTGTGCAGCTGGGAATTCAGACTTTCTTCTGTTTCCCACAGTGATTTTCCAGCACAGAATTCTTCCTCCTCCTCTGCTTCATTTTCACTGATCTCATCTTGTTCTTCCAGGTCAGGAACCTCTTCGTCTTGCCTGAAAGGAACAGCTTTGTTATGGAACTGGCCTCTTGTGGACAATACTCTGGTGTTGGAGCAGGAGGTACCTCCTGTAAGCTGCTGGACAGAAGCACATCCCAAAGGCAGCCAGGTGTACTTAGGAGGCTCTGCAGCCACTGAGATTACACAAACACAGGCTTAGAAAGGAGAGAAACTGCAGCAGAAGACCACATTACAGCCAAAAACTTCATCCTGATCTGGCTTCAAAAGAAGCAAGATGAAGGTTCAGCCATGTGGTCTGAGTTTAAGGCAAATGCATCTTGAGGGGAGCTTTCAGGATGCCATTAATCTTAGTGAAAAAGTCTTACTGGACAAAATTGAAGCACTGTTTTAACACCCTTTTCAGCTCCCTTAAACTCACAGCAGGCTTCTCCATCAATCCCATTGGTCAGGCTTGCTTTCTATTTCAAATGTTGGACTTGTTTAAGGAAATCTGAATCTGAACCATATAAAGAACAGCCACATTAAAATTCAAGCAAAGCCTTGCACCACAGAGTGGAGTTTTCAGGACATCCATAGAAAACTGTACAAATAACAAAATTAGCATAGTGCTACTGACAATTTTCAGCATTTATCAGCTTTGTTCTCATTTTCTAAGCACAACGTCCAGAACAGAAGAAACAGGGTTTTTCACCAAAACAGGGAAAGAAGCAGCCTCCCACAGCTCAGTATCATCTGCTTTTTCCTCTGCACCCAAATGCTCTGATCACTCCACAGCAACAAGATGGTGAGATGCAACCTACCAGCTCTCTCCACTAGTTAAAGTGCTTCTGCTTTCCTCCAGTTTCTTCTCCACAGCTTCCAGTTCAACAGCTGTCTGCTCTAAGAGTGCTGAGACAGAGTCCTGAGAACAGAAAGAGGCTTCTTGTGAAGAAATGGCTCCCAGAGAGTGCAGCATGCATGGCCTCTGTGGTGAGAGCAGCCCCCAGCCCCAGTGCACACACAGAGCTCAGTGCAGCCCTGTCAGCACAGCTCCCCAGCATGTGCAGGTGTGCAGCTCCAGCCCCAGCACCTTCTGTGCCCTGCATGTGCAAACTCTGTCTTGACTCGCCCAGCAAGTTCATGGCAGCACTGTGAACTGCCTGGTGGGCAGGGAGGCTGCAGCTCACACATCACTTACACCACACAGGTACCACATCCCTCAGCCTCCTGAGCAGCAGATTTCAGTAAGTATTTAGCCCAGGTCGAGGGCATATCTGCAATCAACAAGTTAATTATTTTGCTGCACCTAATGACATGTTCAAGTTGTAAATATAAACACACCAGCTTTCACTTCTCTATAGTAACAGCCACACAAACCCCCTTGCTAGTCCTTTAAGAAGAGATTTGTTCAATTTAAGCAGTTGTTCTTACTGTTTTTTCAGTGCAGGGTACTTCAGAGTGGCTGTTTCCTTGTTTACTTTTCCTGTTTTGCTTCTGCTGATATTTATAACTAAGGAGGTTATACCAGCGTGTTGATTTCTCTCCGGATCTACATATTTCAGCAAGGCTAATTTGTGCTCCACCCTATTGAGAACAAGAACACAGTTTTAGTGTAATATTAAAAATTAACAACTACACCAGTCAGAAAAAATCAGAGTGAAAATCTAGGATTGCTTGATTTTGACAAATTCAACAAAAAGAAAAACTGCCTGTTTATACCATTTAAACACCACTAGCAATGCTTTATGTTTAATTATTTTTAGCATTGTCAAGAGCTTCCAATCTAAGCAGCAAGTGTTTCACTACAGCTCCACTCTACAAGAATCCAGCATATTAACAGTGCTACTGCAGCAGGGAGAAATTACAGCCAGAGCTTCAAAGAGAAAGAGAAGGGAACAAAGAGAAGGGAACAACTCCCTTTCAAGAAATCTGCAAGGCTGACAAAAATCACTGCCCAAACCCAGATGTTTTAGCTTTGTATATCCCATTTCTCTTCATCTGCCTTGTCATTTTTTAATACATTACATTTAGTACACAACCTGATGTATCCAAAACCAAAGTAATTGGTTCTCAATTACAATACCATAAATGTTTCTAAAAGGAAGAAAACTAGTTAGAGTTCGGCATCAAAGCCTGAAGGAGAAATATCTAGTGGTCTGACAAGGTAGTTCTGTAACAAAACATTTATCTCATAATTGTTTTTCCTGATGAGAATTGTCATTGCAAAGAACGCCGTGGGGGAGAGACCACATAGCAGAAGATAATCAGGAAGGCTTTCACGGGAACTGCCATACCTCAAGAGTGTAACATCGTGCCTAATTAAAAAGAGGAAACAAACACAGAGTTACCGAAATAGAGCTGGATACTCACCAAACATTCCTCAAGGTGAGACTTATCTACAGTGCAAACATCGACCCTCAGTGTCTTGTGGCGCAGGGCGGGGTAGGAGATGGGCACGCAGAAGGCCTCGTTGTAGAGGAGGCTGTCGGAAGGCTCCAGCGGCCTGGTGCGGAACAAGCAGCTGCTGCTCTCCCAGCAGGGCAGCACGGCCAGGCGGATGTTCCTGTGGGAACAGCACTGCCTCAGCACGCCTCTGCCTCAGGAGGGCAGCCCCACACACACCCCTCAGCCAACAGAAGCACTGTGGACACTGCTGTCCTTTCCTGTCCTTTGGAGGCGAGTGAGAAATAAGGAACATCTCGTCGCAGCATCGGAGATGTGGAGTGGCACGAGATCACGGGATCCTGTTTTACACGGTTGTTTACACCTGTGCAACCTGTCACGCTGCTCACATACCTGCCTTATGGAGGTAGGAACAGCAAAAATGAAGCCAATTTCTGTCAGCTTATTCAGCACACAGCTGAATTTAAAGACCTTGTGCTTGGAAGGAGTGCAGAAGTAGCTGCACATTTTCCCACCCCTGTGCAGATGTCCAAGGAGTTCTGCAGCAGGACACACTGCCCCTCTTCACTCAATGCAGGTACTCAAGGCACTGCTACAATTAATAACCTCACCAGCCAGTGCTAATTCCAGGTAAGTCCTTCCCTAGCAAATACAGACCTTTGAGGAAAAAGCTGCACCTTATTTCAGTTTACAGGTTTATTAGTTTGCAAGTGTCACCAGACAAAGTATAGAAACATTTCAGGAAGGGTAAATTTTTAAGAGTGTGAAAATCATAAGCCAATCTCACTGTCATTCTCATTGGGATCCAACACAAATATATCAAGTTTGTTTATTTCACCCACTTACACTTTTTGATCTTGTTGTAACAGCAGTGCTGGAACGTTACTCAGCTGGATGACCAGTATTGCAAATTGTTTATTTTTGTCATCATATCTGAATCAGAAAGACACAGAAAAGCATTATTATTAGAGAAGGCTGCCTTGGACTCTGTGGCTGAATATTCCACACAAACAATACAAAAAATTTACAAACAGACAACACTATAATGGGACCATGACTTGCCCATAGTTTAAAACAAAACCAGTTTCCTATTACATCAAATTTTGCTACCAGAACATTCAGAACTTAAGGATTCAGATACAATGTAGATTTGACCCAATACACACTGTTTTTCCTGGGGTCTAGTTAAATTGCTGCATTGTAGCTACAATTTTTTGAGAGGCTGCAATATAGGAAAGTTTCAAGTAAAAATACTTGAAGTACAACAGTGAGGATGTCATGAGTAACCTTTTGCTTTGGATGGCCATGAGAAATGAGTTTTGTACCACTTCTTTTTCTCAAATCCCACATAACTTACAAAAAGTCATTTCAGGAGGATGCTTCTGTGCCTGCCTCCTACACCTTACCCACCACTGTGGGATCCACATGAGGTCAGGGATTCTGACAGCCACTTGTTCTCAGTTTTCTCCACCCAAGCTGCACCCTTAAGGATTCTGCAATCCAACCAAAGGCTTTCTCCAGCCCAGCACTGCCAGTGCTCCTATTGCTGGTTTGCACCCTCATACCACAGTATCACCAGTTGATTTCCACTTACATGGAAGAGGGCAACTGGGCCAAGAACCTCCTGCAGTCAAGTGTAATTCTTAATTACATTTAAAAAGGGCATTAGTTAGTTGATACTAATAGGACAGGCGAAGAAAACAGCACAGAAAACACAATCTTTAAAATCCCATTTATTATTCCTTCCACTGGAAGGCAAATCCAGTAAAATATGTTTCACACACCTCATTGCAATTTGCACTTTGGCTGTTCCAACTGCTTCTGTATCATCACTGTCAAACACCATCACTTCTGACACACACGGTCTGAAAGGAATCAAGACAATTAAGGATTTGATTTGCCTCTTATTGAAGTGTTTGCATTTAGGTGATACAAGATTTTTTCCCTTCCATTCAGTGGGTTTGTATATGGATTTTGTAAAATTAGCAGCTAAAAGAAAGCCCATTTAAGAAGTAAGTGCAATCAGCCTTAGAGGTATGTATTACAGTGCTTATCAGCAGAAAGTCATATGTCTTCCCCCTTCACTGCCAAAAGGAAAAAAAAAGGCACACAAAAGACTGCAAAAATAAGGCAGTGGGGGATTTTAAAAGGGTTCCCTTGACTGGTTTTCAGTAAAAACGGCTGACTGCCCAGCAAGAGAAATACAACTTAACAACTGCAATCCTGTCCTGCATCATGACAGCAAAAATTCTCAACTTTTATTAGATTTAAGTAATTCCTTTGTTTCTTTAAGAAATCAAACTTTCTTAAGCACATTAAAAGTGACAGAGTATACTGACTGGCCTTGCTGGAAACAGCTATTCTGCATCATTTCCCTCCAAAAGTATTCCTCCTCCCAAGTTTTATGCACTGAAAGTCCCCAAAACTACATTCATTGTCTAATTGACTCAAGAGGCTATGTTGTAGCACATGAAAACAGGATTAGCATTCTTCTCTTCTGAATGTTTTCTGTTTTACTGCTTAGCACTCTCTTGCATTTCATTACATTTCAGCTGCAGAGGGTGGCTCATCCCACCCTCACCACTTGGACAGGCACCAAAATGACACTGTAGGAACCACAGGGGTTGGCAAGCTGATAACCCAAAGGACACTAAATCAGACTTGAGTGTGCATGGGATGCCTTCTGTGATTGTCCCACTCGCCTCTCCAGAGCTCCCTACCCCACTGAAGGGACACAGGGGCCCTGGGACTCCCAACTCTCTGACTGCTTGAGCCCAGGAGCTCTAATACACAGAAGCATTGCACTCCCTTGTTAAAGTGAATTGTGCTGTGAACATAAAAATGACTCATTTATCTAGAGAGTTAATGAAGATAACTAATTAATGGGGGAATCTGAGATGAGTAGTATTTCACCTCCACAGTCATCTTTTGCAACAAACGACCCTGTAATTCACCTCAATGCTAATAAAAACAGTAGGAAAACCCACGTTAGATGCAGCCAAACCAAGTATAGATAAGATCAGTACCTTCCAGTGCACTTTTTGATAAAGCCCCCAAAGACAATCCAGAAAGCAGCAAGAGCAGTGACTCCCAGCTGTGCCCTTAGTGGGAAAAGTCTTGTGGGCATCACATCCTGCTCCTGTCCCAAGCACTTGGGAACTGCATCACTGCATGTGCACATCCATCAGGCAGTTCAAGGTGCTCCTGCTCTCTTCCTTAAATATCCTCAAGTCCCCTCATGCTGACTGAGGGCTGTCACTGACTGAGAGGAGGGGAACTTTCCACTTGCCAGATGGCTCCACTTCCCCCCACTAATGCAGCAGCCACAGCTTAGCAGCACCTTCACAGACAGGCCAGCTGCTCAAACAGCTCTCTGAGAGCCTCCTTTCAGCTGCTTCTATTATGGGAAGCATAGGTCATTTTGATAATCAAATTCAACCCGCTCATAGTTTTATCAGAAGTATTAAGAAACCTGAGACTGACAACTTTAGCCACCATATTAGAAAAAAAGGTCATAACCAGCAGTATTCCAGCTGACTTTTGTGCAAGGCCAAGTCATTGGCTTGTCCTGGAGAGAGATCTGATGTGTACCTCTGCACAGATGCCTCGTACACCCCGCTATCTCCAGCAACAGATTCATCAGACACTGCAGCTGACACACCGGCCACCTTCAGCGCCGGCCCTCCAGCTGTGTTCATACCTATCAGAAAAGCACAGAGGAAAAACACAAGCAGCTGTTAATGAAAACAAACTGTCTGGATAAGCAGCAGCTTTTCTTCTTATCATCCCCTTGAACTGCATTTTCTTTTCCTCGGACAGAGAGGACACAGGTAGGGCAGGCTGAGCTCAAAGGTGGCCTTGAAGTGAGAGAATGTGCCAAACTGCCCTGAAGAACAAAAAGTCCCAGGAAAATGGGAGGAATAGACTGTGTGGTGGAGCTGAGAGGGTTTCATTGCACAGTGAGTGCCCATTCATTCCCTGGGCCCTGCAGCAGTGTGAGGGCTGAGGTTACACATGGGTTGGGCCCAGTGTGTTACAGCTGCCTGTCCTGGCACCTCCCTGGGTACAGGTTCTTGCAGGAGATGCCAGGAGAAGCCTCCAAAGCCCTGGACAAGCAGGGAGGTACCCATGATGTGATGAGCAACATTCAGAAGCAGCAGGATTTCTAAAGTCTGGTGAACTTATGAATCAATAAACCAGCTCCTACTGCAAGGCACCCTTAGGCAGGCAGCAATCCTGCTCCCAGCCTCCCAGATCAGTGGCTGGGCAAGCACTGCTGAGCAGGTTCTGGCCACCTATGGATCATGTGGAGCTGTATATCCCACCTGGAGAACTTACACCAAGTTTAGCTTTAAGAGGGGAACAGCAAAAACACCCACCACCTAAATCCAAAATGTTTCTGTACACAGGACAAAAGGCAGGTCCAGAAAGACCAGGTTAACTAGCTGAACATGGAGAGAAAGAGTTTTAGGATTTAAAAGAGCAGTCATATGCAGCATTGCAGTGAAAATGAGGTAGGGAAGAGAAACCAAAGATAAAACAAGTTTTGCACAGAGGTGTTATCTCACATAAATTTCTTGTGCTTCAAAACAGGGAGAGATTCTCCCTGGAAACCTGCATATTCTGCATCTTTCCACTTGAACGTTTCAGCGGAGAGGAGCTGCAGCCAAGAGTCTGGAGAACTCCATCTGCCAACGTGGCTAACGAGTGCTGGGCTGCACCCAGCTCTTGGCTCTCATCCTCAGGGATGTGGGAGACCTGCTCCAAGAGTGAGGAGGTGCCATGTGTCACCCTGGCAGCAGCTGGAGCCCCACAGCAGCACAGAGGCACACTCCTCTCCAAGGGGGTTTCTTCTTCAGAAGAGGTCCTTTCCCATAGACTTAGACAAGCACATCCCCCCAAACCAATATATGGTTTCCAATGCCTGTTTTCTTTATTACAAAGCAAGTTTGGGTTTTGAATGGTTTTCTGGGGTTTGAGTTTGGTTTTTTTCAGATTTCTTTGGGTGTTGTTTTCTTCACAGTCTCACAAAGCCACTTAAAGAATTAAATCCAGCTTTGAGTGAACTGGTAGAAAAGTGAGCAAGGGTTATGGAATACCATAAGGACTTTTAAGGCAACAGCAGAGGGTGCTGCAGGTAACCCAAATCCTTGAGACTCCTGGGCCATTTCGGGCCCTTTATCCACGGATTTTTTGACACTGCCACCAAATGGCATTTCTCATCTTGGTACTCCCATGGAAGAACTGGACAGAAATGGATTGTCCAGACCTTTTCCCTATATGCCAATCCACATGAAATAGAAGTTAGCACCTGTACCACAATGTATCAGTGATTAACTAAAACAAATGGATCCATTTATCACTGTCATTCCCAGTTTAATCCATTCTCCCTCCTGCCAGGTGCCAGGGCCAGGCCCCTGCAGTGCTGTGGATCATAGGCACATGGGCAGGGTCAAAACTTCTTTCCTCAATGCTCCTTCATACCTCCTAGTCCATGGTTTTAATAGGAAAATAACTTCCCCACTGGCTGGGTTCCTAAATCTGATTCTGAGTTTTACACAGCAAATGCTGCTCTGGGAATCCCTTCACATGGGACTGGCTCACTGGGAAAGGCACTGCAGGTTGGCCTCCACACACCAACCTCTCTTTCTCCCTCAGTTC
This sequence comes from Aegithalos caudatus, assembly GCA_013389925.1. Classification (NCBI taxonomy): domain Eukaryota; kingdom Metazoa; phylum Chordata; class Aves; order Passeriformes; family Aegithalidae; genus Aegithalos; species Aegithalos caudatus. The sequence continues at coordinate 188,690 of WEIU01006568.1, read as the reverse complement.
CCAATGCCATGGAGTCCTTCCAACCCAGAAAGCCTCATTGCTGACCACCTCCCTGAGCACCTCAGGGCCAAGGGGGGGTGAATACAGAAAGTGCACAGTGAAATGAGTTCTGTACAGCAGAGTGCTACAGTGTAAAGCTGAACAAAGACGAATGGTTCCCTGACAACAATTCCAGCCACCCCTTTCCTTACCGGTTTTGCCAAAGACTTGGAAAGCTCAACCCTTTTGAGCAGCTAATTAATACAAAATTTGGACTTTCAGTTTTTAGCCTTAAGTCTCTGAAGAGCTATCACACTCTAATAAGAAAGTCTATGGAAGAGTTCAGAGCTGACTCAACTCTCCTCCATTTTTCCAAGCAGGTGGATTACACTGCCTGTGTTGTTTCACCCTTTTTCCACTCACATCAAGAATTTGAATTTTGCTCTTCTCTTCCTGCCATTTTCCCTTCTATGGGCGTTGAAGAGCCGTGCCATGCACTGTCCTCACATCACAGAATGCTGGACTCTGCCAGATTCCAGGCTTTACTATTAGTTTCCCCTAAATTGCTCAGGTGTTCAGGTGAGAAAGGCAACCTTATTTCAGTTTCAGGGGTAGAGGAGGTTCTGCTTTACCAGGAGGCAGCAGCACACCCTCAGCTGTACTGTTCAGCCCTGCTTCCAGGACACGTGAGTGTGCTTTGCCCAGGACTGACCACCCCAGAGCCAGCCCCTGCATTTGGGGGGTTACACTGAGCCCCCCACCCCCAAAATGCCTGAGGAGTAGAATCTCATCTCGTTATTGCCCTGAAATAAACTACTTATGGTGATTATTTTGTCTGCTGACTGGCTAACAGCAGTAATCACTTAATCTGCTTAACACCTGAGCTTTCACTTTAACAGCCTTGGCAAATCTTGAAGAGCTAAAAAGGTTAAAACTAATCAGTGCCCAGTTCTAATAAGAATAATTAGTGTTTCCTACTCAAATGCATAATACCTCTTGCTTGTAGGAAAATGGTAGCTCAAAGGGGAAGATTTGCACTTGTGTTTTTTATTGTGTTTTAAATAGTGTCAGCCTTCTTACTGCAGAAGGCTGTGATAACATGGTACTGGTTCCCTTTATTCACAGGCTGCTCAATAATCCCACGAAAAACAGAAGCAAACTGTACTGCTGGTTCATAGGACTATAGCTTGCAAGTTTATATTGCCCTTAAAGCCCCTCCTCACAGCAGTTACAAATCCAGTCCTTTCACTGATTGGATTTAACCCAACTAACATTCAGAAGGGCTTCAGACAGGCCCCAGCACTGTGCCCTGGCTGTGCCAACTGTTTTCCATCCGCTCCAGCCCATCCATTCCAAAAAAGGATGAATACTTCCCACCCACCAACAAGCCATATGCATATATGAGAACATCCACTATCTCTAAATGTCTTATTTTATCATGCTTACAATCTAAACACGTTTTTGTTGCTAAGAGACCAAAACAGCAGAATTTGAGCACAGCCTTGACATGTCTGCTCAGCTGAAATTAATAAATTCATTGCCACTGATTTACTGGGAACTAGAGCAGGATCTTAGGCACACCAAGGTGGTGGGGAAGGATTATTATTATTATTATTACGATAATTTGTTAACTATTAAGCTAAATGGCTTTTCCAGCCCTCCTTAAAAGCTTGGTCAAAAACTTTGCATCAGTAGGACACTGTGTGTCTCCCAGACCCAAAACAATAGATGACATTCTGAATAGTTTAGTGCCAAATCAAACCAGGAGTCCCACCATGACCATTTACATTTGCACATGAAATTCCTGTGATTTGTGTCCACATATATCTGTCTACAATAAAAACACACCTAAATCAGTCTCCTGCAAGACTCATTAGATCAGTATTTTTGTGTACAAATTAAAATACCAACCCTCCCTCCCAAACGAGACAGAACACAGAGTTGGAAACATTTTTCAACATAAAGCTAACAAAATGACAGCTTCTGAAACACTTGCTTCTCAATGCTTTATGAATGACATTAAATATAAATGCATGCAGTGCATGCAAATCTTTTCTTACCATACCTTGACCTAGATGTTTATCTCCTGCTCGAGGCTCTTCCAGTCTACAGTTGCCATTCCCAGCGTTTAGGGTGAGTTCTGACAGATTTGCACTTATCTCTGCATCATCAAAATCCATATGGCTTGAAAAGGCATCACCAGTTAGGAGTGGGTCTATCACCAGTGGAGAGCAAGGTGGGGATGGAGAAGAGAGGGATGACCTTGGGGACAGCGATGTCATGGATTTGGGAGTACCAGACAAGGACCTCAGAGCCTGCATGCGACTCGTGGTGTCTGCTTTTTGAGTTTTTGCTACTTCATCCTCGTGAATAGTGGTGATACAGCCTGATGGCCTAAACCCAGTGGCTCCTTCCAAGAGCAAGTCAAGCTTGTTCTGGTATTCCGAGTCCAACTGCTCCAACTGCTCCAGGTGCTCGTAGTAGAGATCAGTGAAACTGGCTGAGGTGGACGAATCCTGGCTGGAGGTGGCAAGAGATCCTCTGCTAGATGCAAGAGAACCAGGGCTGCTGCTCGAGGAGAGGGAAAGCATGCTGGTGGAGAGACTGAAGGAAACAAGTCAGAAAACCATGACACTGTGTCTTCTGATTTCTCATGAGAACACTGCAATGTCACCACATCTCTAAGCCCACAGGGTGTTGCTTTGTTAGCTCAGGCCACACGCATTAGTCCCCAGAGCAATCCAGAACCAGTCTACATGGCACAAACAGTGGCTCACTGCTTGCTGAAACAGCATCAATCATACACATTTTTCTACTCACCATATCAGACTCCTAAGAGTCCTTGTTTAGCCAAAACAAGTCTAATGAACAGTTTCAAACCAATTAAAATTAGTGCCATCCCCCTCCTCCCGCATCTCTCTGGAAAGTATCTATGGCTCCTGTTAATCTCCAAAGCAGACCACAAAAGCCAGCAAGGCCCATGCAAGAAGATGAAGTTATTGCAATGAACTGTCTGACCATGTGGAAATTTTCTTGCATTTGCCTCAATCTTGGACCTGCAGGCAAAAGGCAATATCACAGCTGCCTGGAACTGGCCCTCAGAGATCACAGCAGCCAGCAGTTCCCAGAAAGCTGGCAGGATTTATCCATGTGGAAGACTGCTACATGGAATCCAGGGCCAAGAGAGCAAGGGAAAAAAGTTGGGGCAGGGCTGTGAAATCAATTCACATGCCTTATCTATCCCTGGTGTTCTAGGTTCAGATCATAACTGACAACAAAATTAAGCAGGTGCTGCACAGAAGTCTGTTCAGATGATAAAGTCCAGACACAACAGCACCGTTTTCTGCTCAGGAGACCCAGTATTCCAGTAGTGACTACTGCATGTACCATCTCTACAAATTCCATTTAAACCAACACTCCTGCTCTGCATATTGAAGCACTTGGTCATTATTGACCCTCACTTCAGAGAGGGATTAGCTATTGAAAAACTTCTGAATATGTATAAGTGGCTTAAGTTGCCCCACTGAAAAACAGTGAGATATTAATAAACCTAATAAATCCCTTATTTATTATTTATAGGGTAAAAGCTGGAAGCTACATTTGTATAATTATGTCCATGACCTTATGAGAAAAAGGCAAGTATGCTGTATTTAGTATAATTTTGGCAGAAAATGTCTTCTGACAGATGTGCACTGCATCACATTTGTTCAAAAAAACTTCTGATGGATGTTTTTGCATATTGGCAGTATATACACATCTGTTGAAGTCTAATGAATTTACAGTTTTTCAGTGTACTTTACTATGAAAAGGGAGGGGTTTTAAATTAATCTTTCCCAATCAAGAAACTGGGCTCAGCTTCCTTTTGTACATGCCTTTGAATGCCAGACATTTTGCATTATGGGGTTAATAACAAACACTTATTCTTATGAAGGAGCATGCCAAGAACACTGGGCACACGGTTAGGAAGAAATTAGTTTCACATGCTTCTTGGTCACCTCAAAAGATCCCTAATCAGCTAGGTGAAATGAAAATATGATGCATTTCCACTGCATAAAAGCCTCACAGATAGCTATTCTCCATGCTGGCTTATTTACATGTCAGTCTTGCACTATGATTTCTTTCCAGTCTTTTCGGTGTCATCTTCACAAAATGAAACAGAATCCAAGTGGAGCAGAAGCTACAAACAGAGCAAATTCAGTACACACTGGTAGGAAAAAAAACCTCAACCAAACAAAAAAAACCTCAACCAAACTTTCTTGCTATCAGAATAATAGAAATACAGTTTTAGCAAAATGATTTGGCCTTAGTGCCTGCAGTAATGCATTAGTCTGGAAATAGCAAAACTACAGCTTGAACTAGAGCCATTCTTTACACCACATGAACCACAACAGATCCAGGGATATCTCTATTTCTATCTCTATCTCTGTCCATATTGCAAGCAAGAGCGTACTTGGAATTCAGAGAAATATGATCATTCATACATTCACCTGTAGTCACATTACTAAGATTCACTCCACTTTCTGTCTATTAAGTGTCTTTAACTTAATTTATTGATGTAATACTTCAGTAATTCAAACTTCAGTGAATATCCCTAGTCACCTAAATATTACTGAAACAGAAGGGGCTGTGCAAATTCCTGCTGTGAGACAGAGGCAGCACCAGGAGGCTGTTCAGCCCACTGAAAAAACTGACCTATGATCCTCAGGCTTCTGCTTCCACTGACTACACAGGGGCCTTAGGTCACTGCTGGGACTGAAAGGCCTTTCAGCCCTCAGCTGGGAGCTGGAATTGTTGGCAGAGAAAGGAACTGTGGCACAATGTGCAGCAAAAGCAACCACAGCTTCTGGAGAGGGTCACCTACCTCTTCAGCTGGGTGTGCAACATGGCAACCAACCGGGTGGTTTCCTCCAGCTCTCGGACAAGCTGATTTCTTTTGCTGTTCAGCTTCAATCTAAGAGAAGATTGAAGAAACATGAGCTAAAGCAGCATTTACTATTTTACATAAGGATAAAGGAAAATCTACTTTTTTGCTGTGAAATCCTACAAAAGTTGATAGGAATATACAGGACAGAATCTGGTGAAGATGTGTAGGTGTTTACCAGCTTTAGAAACTTTTAAAATGCAGAACTCAGTCTTGAATACATTCACAAGAAGAGAAAATAATTCTAGCTGGTACCATAGAAGTTAATGTTTCTAGGATCAGGCCTCAAAAGAGCTGGGCAGATTTTACTCACTATACACTATTGCATTCCTTGTTGCTGTGTTAATAAAAGTATAAATATTTTAATTTCCTTTCACTAAAGTCTATGGATGATTATGGGTTACTTGATTTAGTTATTAACCATCTCATTACAGCTTCACATTATTGGCTTTAGCAGCATCTCAGCTTTATTTCCCACCTGCATTGGTTTGAGACAAACACATGCATGAGGGTGCTCACACCCTAACTGAACAGGCTTCTGGACACAAAATCCCTTCCCATAAATGTGTGATGTCTTTGGACTCTAGAATGTGACCATATTCCCAAAAATCCCAAATGAAGGTGTACACCTTATGGCAAGACCAGAACCATTTGTCAAACCACAGGTACTTCAGACAGGTAAAAGTGTCACAGCCAAGACATTTACATTTTTTCCAGCATGATAAAACCATGAAAAGCCTATGTATAAAATTGGTGTCATCTGGACACTGACCACATAGGAATGAAAATACAGAGCCAAAGAGACAGTGAATGCAGTGTGCCTATTCCATATATGTTCAAGAGACTGCAGCAACCAGAAACACTGCTGAGCCACCCTCATTAATACATCCAGACTGTAGAACACCTGTAGGCAATGCCTAATGCAGTATTCATCCTCACTGTACATTCCCGTGAGATCTCCCCCTGCAATACAGGTAAAATTAGGGAAGAAAGTTGGCATTTTTTTCAGCTAGTTTAGATTCACAGGATATTCCCTGCAAGCCCCACAGCCCTGTCAAATACCAGATCCTACAGGAATCAGATACAAGGATGCTCAGAACAAACAGCAAATTTAAGAAATTTAAAATTCCATCTGCTGACATTTACCAAGACCCAGACTGCACAGCAAGTGTAGAAGCTGCTGTGAGGTGCTGGCTGCATACAGAAATGTTACACCACACTAACACTACACTGGGCTGTTCTGAGCATCCCTTACATTCCCATAAAGGATCCAGTGTAGGAACAGCAACCTTTCTCCACTAGCATAGTAAGACTTAAGGGTTGTTTGGCAGATGAGATCAGCAGCTTTCTGACTGGAGTGTCCCAGGAATGTGAGGGCACTGCTGTGGCAGTCAGCCAGGGGATGCTGGTGCTTGCTCTCAGTGACCTCTTGCCCAAAAATGAACTGCCCTGTGCCCACTAACCCACCTCTCAGTGAGAGCTTTGCTCTGAGTGTCTCTAGCAGCCTGAAGGTCTTCCTCCAGACGCCTCCTCTCTGTCTCCAGCCTCTCCACCTCTCCTCGAGTCCATTTTCTGGGGCTAAGAAATCGCATTTCCTTTAAGAGCTCCTCCTTCTCATTAATCAGTATCAGACGGTCCCGCTCGGAGTCCAGCACGCCAGGCCAGGCCTCGCTGTCAAGCTTAGCCAGCTGGATTTTCAGGTTTGCTATTCTGCAGAGGGAAAAAACAACCCAGTTATTCCCTGAGGAGTGCCTGATCTCCTGCCCCAGATACGCAGAGCTGCATCACGACCAACACCACCTTCCAGAGCCCTGAGGAAGGCTCTCAGCTCCAGGACAACCACCCCCAGTCCCCCTTAGCAGAAAGGTGCCAAGAGACAGCACTGCTGGGATGTGGACATGCAGAGTGGGATTTTAACTTGGGTTTGTTCACAGTGGAAAAGGAAGGTTCTAGCTAATATGCAGTGTCCATCGGTCAGGGAATAAAACAGCACTAATTCTGGATGTCAGAAAAGATGATCAGATATACTACAGGTGTTTCATATGCATTACAGCTGTGACCTCTGAGTAGTTTGTGTGGAGGGTATGATGTGATAATTACCTACTCGTTAATCACTTTTATGGAAATAACTGTGTACTCCCCATATACGATTCATGTAAGGATCAGTGGTTACTCAAAAGCTTAGGAACTCTTTTTTTGTCTTTACAATGAGGAAGTTAATCATATCTCCATGCTGCTACTGCAAGAATCCACCTGTTGATTCAACAGTAAGCATTCTGGACATATTAAGGAGCTACACTGCTTCTGGTGCAACCTGCAGTTGAGGATGTGAGGAGCTGGAGAGGCAATGTGATCCTACCAAAATCCAGAGCTGCTTATTTGCATCAGAACAGAGCCTATTTTCATTAGAGGTATCATTCCAGATTTCAATTGAAAGCCTGTACCTCCAGTCCTTCAGCACCACACCAGCTCAGGAAGGAAGATAATGACTAAAAGCAGCAGCAATACAGATGTAGAATTTGGCCAGAGCTTTGATTGACAGAGGAGGAGAGCACAGCTTGTGGCAGGTAAGGAGGCTGCTCACCACAAATACCTGCCTGTTCCCAATTTCCTAAATATCTGACCTGCTCAGTTAGGTCCACAAATGGTCAGCTTTGCAATGCAACATACAGAGAGAAGAAAACCAGCAGCAGGCCAGGATACAGAACCAAGGGCAGTAATGTCAGTCTTCCCAAAGGAAACTCCTCCTTTGCACTCACTAACCTACAACTCTTCAAGCCCTGACAGGCTGATTATGGTAGTTTGATGAGAAACAATAGTACAGATGAATCTGAATTAGAATTACCAAGGACCCGTGCTTCTGAATTCACACAATCCAAAAAACTTAAGTAGGAAGCAGGGAATGGGAAGAACAGAATGGGCTGGGATGAAAAAAAAATTTGAAAAACTTAGAAGGCAAACAAAAAGTATTTTGCAAGATATTTGCAAAAAAAAAATTCACCTGACTGAACATCAGAGAGGCAAGGCATATGTGCCCCCTCACATGATGGACTCAGGTTAATCCCTCACTGGGGTTTAGCAAATACATAAGAAATGGAAGTGACATGTAAAATGAATGTCCAATATACTTCTCTCTTTGAAAAGGGCTTTGTGATCTGGTGACAGACTGACTGTACTTAAATTGGGTGCAGCAAATAGTTGCAGGTACTGATCTGGATTCATCTCTCTAGAATTTGGTTTATGTTGCAGAAGTGCAGAGGGTGGTGTGTGCTTCCTCCAGCACACAGCACACAGGCAGGCACAGAGCAAATTCAGTGCCAACCAGCAAAATCAGAGTGTGTGGAGTAAGCAATAAGATGCAGATCTGGGCAGCAGCAGCTACAAGGCTCCTGAGTGGCCTTGAAGAATAAAGCTTTGTCTTCCAAGCTGCAGAAGCCAAGAGGAGCTGGAGCCCCAAGAGACCCAGTGAAGGATTAGGCTCACACACACTGACCTGCCTCCACCATCACAGGAGACAGACATGAGATCACCTTTCTGAAGAGAAGCATCACTTTCTGTAAACCCATTTCCCATAGCAGGTTACTTACTCTAATGAAGTTCCATAATTGATAGATATTCAGCTCAACTATTTTTAGGTCGTCTTAGGAGCTGTTTTGTTTTTGAGTGCCTGATTAAGTGCAATACTGTGCTCCAACGAAGAATTAACAGTGGCATTAATTCATAATCCAAGAATTCCTCTGTGCATTTTGAAGGGATATGAGTCTAAGAGGATTGGCTGGCATAAATCTGATCACTTCTGGCATACATTTGCATGGATATGGCTTTTCCACTGGAATTTGTTCTCTATGCATTTCCAAGTGTAAAAGCTTTGCTAAACTAACCTCCAGCTTTACCTTTGGTACATGATTTTTATTTTCCCCCTTCTCAGTTAAAAGGAGGTTCATTATTCTGTTTTTCCAATCAAACAGCACCATCACAAGAGAAACAGGCTGCAGAAGGTCTGCACTTGGCTGAACACTCCAGCCCTTCAGCATCCACTGCCTGAGTCTGAACTGCACCACTGCTGGGCCAGGCTGGGCTTGCACCACTGGCCTCAGGTCACACCACCTTTCTGAAAGGCCACCAGACTGAGCAAATACAGAACAGGAACATCAACTTTTATTTAAATGTTTTCATTCTACCTAGAAGAGGCAGTTAGATGATTTATTCCTTGTCATAACAAGGCTCTTTTTTGTTAATTAGGGAAAGTTAGTACTTTCTATTGTTATGCAACGCAGGCATAGCACGTAAATTTTTCAGTCTCTCTGGAGATTGTTCAGAGCACATGCATCTCCACAGGAGCATAAGATGTGTATCTACAATCAGTAATTAACAATCCTGTATCAGATAAGCTTCTGTTGTTGAGAAAAAAACCCACAAAGTTGGAGGTGTGGTTTAAAAACTGACCAGTCAAATACCCACCATCGCTGTAATGTTGCTTAATGTGGCATTAAAATATTTCATTTTAGGAGATTAAAAAAACATACTTCTAAAATCCCTGAATTACCACCAGTCACACAGAACCCAAGCTGAAAGTTTAACTGCTGAAGAAATTAGAACAGTGCAGGGTGCAAGTGCTACACAACTGAGTTACTGCTGCATGTCTGGAATAGCACAACATAATTTAGTTGCATCTCTGATTACATTTATGCTGCAGCAGCCATCTCCTTGCTGACATGCAGCAATGACAACCTTTTTGACATGGTATCCATTATCAGTTTTGAATATAATAAGCCACTGTAGGTGCCCTGTGTCTTTTTTTGGGTTTTATATTATCTGCTCTAGAGGTCTGTTGTCTGCCTGAGCTGTGACAGGGAAGGACATGGTGGTGGGGAAGGGAACTAGGGCCTGGAAGTTCTGGTGTGGTGATCTTCAGACATTCACCCACATCTGAGCTTTTACTCTGCCCCACAGTGATGGTGCAAACAATGTCTGCCAGAGCCTGCTTTCTAAAGCACCAGCCCCTTACAGATCTAGTGGCTCTAAACTAAATAGTGTGGGACCATCTTGATTTAAAGCTTAAGTGTCACCTTTCCAGATACTGCAGAGCTAATAGAACACATGTATTTCCATCACTTGGTTCCTTCACAGTACGTGTGTGGGCAAAGTACTTAGTCTCCTATTGTGTTTTTGGAACATTTTAATGCTGCTGTGGGGACAGGAAACACTTCTAACATCACAAGGAAGAATTTTCACAGGAACAGAAGGTTCCTTGTGAGTCACTATATCCATAGTATTGTTCCAGCTCTAAACCAGTCAAGGTATTTGTTCCTGCAGCTCCTACTAAATACTGTGCCAAAACCACACTGCTTTGATAGCTGGAGATCTTTTCATTTTAGCATCAACTATTCATGTCCATTTAGATCCATCTTTCTTCATGATAATGTTTTTTAAACTTTGAGAAAAACCTATAGATAACATAAGACAAACATGGAGTATCCTTTAACTGCAAGGTGTGTTGTATGCCCCACATCATCATTACTTCAAATGAACTACTGTGCTGTCTTTATAAAGTTCTGTGTCTTTATAAAGAACATATTAAATATGTTCTCAGGCTTGTCACTATTCACTTGCCCCTGCTTGGAAAAGATACCGGATAAAGGAAGAGTATTCCTCGTCAATCTGAATGTGTAAAGTCAGTGTGAATTAAATTGAAGCCTTCAGCAAAGCTTAAAGTAAAAGGCAATTTTGACACTTCCAAATTAACCACTTCATCGTATTTTTAATGTTGCTTTTTAAAGTCACTGAATGATTTGAGTGTCAAGGTAGTTTGGCAAATCTTGGACTGGCAAAATAAACAGTTCTGATAAAATTGCTCCACCTAAGAAAAGCACAAATTTGTGTCAAAAAGCAGTTTGGCACAGAGTTTTTGACAACTGCCATGGACACAGATCAAATTTTATGCCACTAAGACACATGGCCTACTGGCCATGCCAGTACACTAAAATGAGAGCATTATGAGTAACCTCAGCCTTAAGGCTCTTATTTCTAACCAGAGGCTGGAGAAAAAGCCTTCTCTTTTCCCAGGCACAGATTGTACCACGCATCTGAACTTTGTTATTCTGGAGTTGCAAAGTCCTTCTAGAGCAGTTAAAAGTGAAGAAAGTCACCCCCAGCAATGGTTACATCACTCAACAATGACTAGGCCAGCCAAAGTCTAAATAATAATTCTTGGTGGTTTTTCATTTAACTACACAGTTGTGTTAGCTATTATCTATTAAAAAGTAAATCCTGAAAAGCTTTTGCTTAAATTGACCTGTTAAGTAGATGCATTTTTTTTAATCTATTCTTCATTCATGTGAGATTAGAGGGCAAAGGTGAAAACTTACATTCTTGCAGATAAGCTCTGGGATTGCAGCCATTGACCATATAACACCATGTAATGTGTTAAAACAATATACATTTCTCCTTATCACACTTAGGCATGTAAGCATTCATTCATTTTGAATAAGGTAAGGAGATGCCTTGCAATACAGTCTCCTTATTAGGAATGGGGAAGCACTGGCAACAGGTAGCAGAAGCACTTATATCCCTATAGGTGTGGCCAGACTGAATTCTTTATGTATTAGTCACACCTTAGTAATTTCTAGGATGGTTATTTATTTCTTGAAAGATAACACTGGTGAAAAAAAGCCTGTTATTGTCTCACTGACTCAGTAATCACCACATTTACTTAGCAGCAATGCTGGGTTTCAGTCTGGTGGCACCTCTTCTAGTGAAACTTATCCTCAGAATGAGCTGTGTGACAACCAAAAAGGGCACTGGGCCAAAGGATTACCTCCTCTTTGCCTCTTCATACTGCAGCCGTAATCGCACCTTCTCGGCCAGCTGGTTACTGCTGCTGGCAACAAACTGAGACAAAAACATCAAATCAGCAACTCAGCAACCACTCCTCCTTTGATATTTCCCTCACACTGTTACGAGTGACACTTGATCTTGTCAGTCATTTCCTAGTTAAGCCAATCACGGAACAGGAACATGCTGCATTTAAATACATTTTTCATGATTTCTTCAAATATGTAAACCCTGACAAGATTCAAAGGCCCTTTCTGGTCTAGAAAGAAGAGAAAACCCACCACATTTGTCTTGGGCTTCTATTTCTATAAACACTCAAACATCTTTGCAATCCTTCTAAAATGATCTCTGCATCCTTAAGTGCTGCATTGCATTTTGGTTTGGATGACATCTTGCTTTGGCTGTAAAGTCTTAAAGACAAGGGACATCCCATCATGCCCAAAGCTGCAGATCTTCACTAACACTGAAAGTGGCTGCAAACCTTTAAGTAAAGGCTCACAGGAGAGGCTCTGTGCTGTCCTGTGAGAAATAAGATGTACCCCCAGCACTGATTGAGTCCTTACCAAGGCTGGGACCAACCTGACACTTCTGATCTCCTTGCACATAAGGGACTGAAGGTTTATGAGCACTACAACTTTGGTGGCATCAAACTATCTGCACATAAGCTGTTGTTCTCACTTGTAACCCAATGAAAGCCAAACACTCTCAGGGGAAGAGTCCTCATTCAAGCTTAGGCCATACAGACCTGCTGAATGTTTCTTGTCTTGTAATTTAACATTGCTATCAAGAGCTAAGGGAGTATTTGTATCACAAGGAGCTACACCTACAGGCAAAATCAAACTTCCTTCCCTTTTATTCCTACCTGGGTTGCTCTGATAGAGACAGTGGGAAAACATCAGGCTGCCCTTAGAGATACATTAACACTGCACACAAAAAGGAAGTCACACTGCAGTTTAAACCAGGAGAAGTTATGATTTCACAGAAACTTGTCTGTGCTTGGAAACTCACAGTGAGGTAGTCTACACACAGTTCAGAGGAATGTCTCCATGTGCACAAGGCTTCTCACACATTACTCACATTTCCTGAAACATCTGTCTGGGAGCTGACATCCAGGTACTGCCGGGGGAGCACGGGGCTGGAGCTTTCCACAGACATGCTGCTGGCCCACAGGTCTGACTGGGATCCTCTGTCATTCACAAAGCTCTCTTTTAACCTGGCTAGGCTCTAAAACCACAAAAAGTCATGAGGTGAGCTCACTTCTGCCCCAAGTACCTCAGCAGCTACATAACTTTAGCCTAACCCTGTGACTCAGACCTGACCATATTTGCTGTGCCCACTCAGACTCTGCAAACTCGAGGTCAGGCATGGCTGGACTGTGTTTTATATTTCTCATTTCCAGCATCTGCAGAACTGCAGAGGCTGTGGTCCAACCACAACACATAACTAGTTTATGCTAATAAAAACCTCAATTATGTATCTGAAATACAAAATACTTAAATTACTTCTCAGAAATTCAATCTTCTAGCAATGGTGACCCAGAATACTATCAAGTAATCTTGTTTCAATACCTGAATGAGGTCCTGTTTTTCCTTCTCCCCTGATGTGATGGCCTTCTTGAGAGCTTTCATTTCACTTAAAATGGCTTGTGCCTCATCAAGTTTGTAGCCACCTTGAGTATCAGACATTTTCATGTCAATTCTGTATAGAAATTTAAAAAAAAAACCAGTAAGCTAGCACTTAACAACATCCAGTTAATTGAATCATCCTAGATGTATGCATCTTGACATGGATTTTTAGCAAAAACACACTCCAAAGTATAACAAGGACAACAGAAGGAACAAAGGACCTCACCCCCACTGCCTAAGTTACTGCACTCAGCAGTACATTAAGCTTCAGAACTCTGATTTCAGCAATATCATCATCTCTTTGACTCCTTAGAGAGGAAAAGGTTCACACAACCCCCCCAAAACAGCATGTTAGGGCAGGCTGCTGCTAGCTGCCTTGTTCCTAACCTAGAGAGGACCAGCTCAGCCATCTATGAGAATCACCTTATTTTCATCATGATTTCAAAGGCACAGACTCCCAAGCACAGATGTATTTGCTTGCACAACCTCATTACAAGGCACCTCAGCCTTCCTTTTTCTCAAAGGAATTCTCCCATGGTTGACCTTTATAATAAATATTATCTAAGAGATGCCAGATGTCTAGTCACACAAAGGCAGGTACTTGAACCTTTTCCTCCCTCCTTCTACTCCACCTCCAGTTTTTCCTCAGTGCCCTAAATCAATGGCTCTTATAATTAAGACAATGGGCTGTAGTGTCATCCATACTGAGCAATACTGAGTAAAACAGAGTATCAATTAACTGAGGAGATCCTGCTTCAAAACCTTTTTGCCATGAAGTCAGTTCTAATGTGGTCAATCCCACACAGGCACTGATTTGAGAGAACTCCCCCATGGCTGTGTACTGCTTGAAGCCTAAAGATATCAGCAGCAGCATATTTCTGCTTGTGTTATTTAGGCAGCTATTTATAAATGTAGTGGGGGATGCATTGCAAGCCAGAGATGTTCTGAAAACAGAAAAAGATCTTGAGAAAACACTTACTGCTTCAGTGTTTGAAATCCATGTTCTTTGTACTGGAGCTCTTGCTTCATGTGAGCTACTTCTCTCTTGAGTTTATTAACCTGCAGCAAGGTGGCACATTTTTAGAATGCTATTTTATATCAGTATTTAGGTACAGCACTACCCATTCAATTCAAAACTTATTCAGTGTAGACAGTACTCTAAACAAAGTTTCCAGGCAATCAGCTCATCTCAAGAGCAGCAAACAGCCCTGACTGCCTCCTCATCAGGACTTTATCCAGCAGCTGCTATTACCCCTCTTAACAAGGGGCTCAAGGGAACTTCTAGTCACATCAGCGGTAAAGTTGAAAGAAATTTTAAAAAGACAGCAATGAAGCACATGTCAACTTTGCTCAGAAGTGTTTAAAACCCTCCCAGTCATTACAACTGCTCAGCATCAGGACAGGAGTTACCCTGCAGGAACTGAGGCACCCTCTAAGCTCCCCAACAGAAAGGCCCCACTGCATGAGTAACACAGCAGGATGATAATCCATACTGTAAATGCACTGACCCTACAGCCTGCTGTTTTATATTCCTCCACAGAGGCCACACTGACCTACTTTACTTTAGTCCTTTCTTCCTCCCAAAGTGAGCTGTGCATGAGAGCACACCCTCCCCTGCTGACAGCCTGCACTAAGCCCTGCACACAACAGCTGCCAGTCCCTGGGCAGGACCTGCAGCTTTCCAGCACTGCAGGAGCCAGCATGCAGCTCCCATCCCACAGCCATCCTGCACTGCCAGCTGCCAAGCCAGGCTAAAGTCTAAGGGGAAAAAAAAAAGCCTGTTTCAAACTCCTAAGATTGCAAGGTTAGAAAATTCTGATAAATTACCTCCTAAATGGCAACATTAACTCTTCCAACTGCTTTGGCATCTCCTTTCAGTATTTGCCATGAGGCCTGGAAATACCTGAACATTATTCATGGCAAGCAAAGGTCCATTTGTCCTACTCACCCTGGATTTTGTAGTAGCAATCTCTGCTTTGAGGATCTCGGGGTCATACTTGGAACTTGATGAGGAGCCAGAGAGCACTGGAACAAACACAGCAGCCACTTTAGTTAGCACTCTGCCTTCCTCCCTCCACTTGCACCAGCCCCACCACACATCGAGATCTCCCACACATCTACACACTGCTGCTGCAGGTCTGTTACCCAATTCCACATCTCACTGCTCAAAGACAGGGAAAGGCAATAGTGCAGTCAAGTACTCCACAAAAAGTATAGACTGAAGGGGCCAAAGCATGTCCTGCATCTCCAAAGTCTGGATTTGTTCCAGGTTAACACACTTAACTCCAACTCCCAAACAGTTCACTCCATTCAATAGTGTGGCTTCCTGCATTTCCAAAGGCATTTAACAGAACTGAAGGGACAGGCCCTGCATGAAGGTTTACTTAATTATTTTTTTCAGACTTCCTCATTGAGCAAACAATCCACTGAATGTTTAGAAACAAAGAAAAGCAAAGAATGAGAAGAAACTGCAAAATGTGATGCGAGCCTTTTCACAGCCTTGAGGACATGACCAAGCACACACTGTGTCACACCAGATTAAATCAATGTCCCATTAAGAGCAGAACTCTCTCCTCAGCAGTGGTTAAACCCTTCTGCCCCAGAAGGTACAGAAGCTCCCCAATGTGCAATGCTGTTAGAGGTAGCTGTAGGCAAGGGAGATATTTTGATCCTTGCAGCCATCAGTTTATGCCCTATAAAACATGGGAAAGCATTTCTAGTTATTTCTGTTTGGTTGTGTTTTTCCAGACAAGATCCCATCTCGTAAGTCATGTTCTCAGTGTACTGCTCTGGAGCACCAGTACTTGGGTAGAGTATTCCTAAGAAAAGAGCAAACCCAGCTCTTTAGAGATGAAGGACCCTTGTCAAACAAGAATTCTTCAGTTGACAGAAAATGACTTAAAAAATTTTAACACCAGACACAGGATTAGCCAGTTCTCCAATTCTCCACCATCACACATAACTCACAGGAGTGAAACAGGGGGAGGTTCTTGGCTGGCAAGAACACAGAAAATCTGCAATACTGAGGATTATAACAAAAACTCTGGAATACATCCAGGAAATAAATCCTGTTCTGGACATTTTCCAGCTCCTAACTAGTACCAGTAAGGATGAAATAAACATTTCTGCACCAAATCTTGAAGCAATATTGGTATTAACGTGTGTGTGACACAGAATATGGAGCACAAACTGATGTTCTTCACACACACAGAGGCAATCCACCAGTGGTGACTTGGAACATTGCATAAAACAGAGACCCTCAGCTCCACTAGACCATCACTTGACTACCCGGGATATAAAAATACAAAAGGGCCTGGGGATACTATCCAAGATGGACCTTCTTGCTGTGTTCCTGTACTTTAAACCAGGGAATCAAGGAAAATACCATGTAAGTTAAATTTTTCAGAGTGAGCCAACCATCACATTTTTTAGCATTTGTTGAAGAAAATCTGCATGTTGGCTCCAGTGACTGAGCCACACACGGGAGTGATTTCATAGCAATCAGCCTTTACCAAACAGGTGCTGGGCAGATACCAATTCTGAAACAAACTGAACAAACGTGAGGAGTGACACAGAATAACATCCCACTGCTGTATCCAAGGCCCAGCTTCATGCCTTTTTCTGTCCTCCTGAGTGCACAGCTGAGGAAGGCACTGGTTAAGAGCTCACTAAGTACTCACAGCTGGTCTGAGAGCCCAGTTTGTGCTCCCACACATCGTGCAGCTGGCGGTACTCCTGCTGGGCCAGTTCAAGCCTCTGCTGTTTCACTTGGTAGATCTCCTTCTGGGCAGCAAGGGCCTCCTGGGCCAGGACAAGGTAATCCTTCAGCATGTGCTCCTGCTCCCGGCGCCATTGCACACGAGGGTCTTCTATCTGGGTCGTTTCTGGGACAGAAAACAGAGGGCAAGATCAGCAGAAGGCAAGTCTGCTCTGCTGCTTGGAAAAGCTCCACTGTTTGTCACATTTTAAAACAGTCTCTTGTCCCACCCCTGTAATAAAAAGGTGAATAAAAACATTTTCCTTTTTTCTAAGGAGGTGACTGTTGATCCACAATGAATTCCAATGAGTTCTGCCATGCTGAATAGAACAATTCACAACAAAGCTGTCATATAACTCTCCAACTCCTCTGCTGCTGAAGCTGCCCCGGTTCTGGCTCTTAAAAACATCCACCAAGAATATGCACACACAGCTCTAAGATACTGACATTGACTGTTACACTTATCTTTATTGCAATTGCTTTATAACATTACTAATAAAATACCTCTATTATTTCGTGGATGAAAAAAACTTTCAGAAAATATCATTGCCACATGACCGCATTATACTGCACCTGACAAGATGAAAGCAATTACAACTCTGCCCGTCCTCCTTGGCTGCCAAGTGGCTTTTATTGCAGAGGGGAAAGAAAACCTGCTCACTCCGTTTCCAAAGGTAAGTAAAAATAAAGTCTGATTAAATCACAAATGTGTGAAAGCATCTTAAATGACATTATATGAACAGAATCTCAGAGAGGAGTCAGCATTTCCCTTAGGGAGAGCAGGCAGAGCAGTAAATGACTGAAGGATACGGGAGGTGGAGTTTAGGGTAACACAGTGAATGCAGCACTTACAGCACCTCCATCTCCATTACCCCAACACAACCAATGCATTGCTTTCCAGGTTTCTAATCATGAAAAACCTGTAATGTCACAGACATGCAGCTAGTCCTCATACTAACAAGGTAAATTTATTGTCAGTGTTTGTCTCTGCTTTGTGAAGAACTGTCCAAAACATTTTTCGTTTCTATTTCAAGGCTTTTACATGTTCTTGTTTGGTTCCAATATTTAGTTGACCAAGTGCTCTGAACTGTCTAAACTAACATGCTTGAATAAGGATGCCTAGTTACCACATAATGAATAATTAATAGAAAGGACTTGCTTGAAACTATCAGTGGGAATCTAATCTGCATATCTTAAGAGCCTCTTTAAATATTTAGTAAAAGCTGCCAGAGTGGAAGGTATGAGCAGCTCTTAAGTGAGTCAGGCGTAAGACTAACACTGCAGTACGCAGGATGTGGGGAGGAGAAGTCAGACAATATTCTTGGCAGCAGAAGTAGAAATAAAGGGGTTTACCCAAGGGATGGACACTCAATCCTTTTCACAAGCTGTCAATGATCATGCTGAGGAGAAAATTAATCAGCTACTGCAGCAGTAAGTTGTTTTTAACAATATCTCAAAACCCAAAAGAACACATGACACTTCAAATTACATGGCAAAACTTGGAGAAGCCACAAAATGCAATCAAAAAAACACAGTATAGTTTGTAGAAGCATTTCAACACAAAGTCCTTTACAGGTCCTGCAAGCAGAAGCAATATTTCAGCTGATATAATATTAAAGTTAGGCCTGGACCCAAAAGCCTGCCCCACAATAATATGAGGGAAAAGCAGCTGCTTGTGCCAGCTGTAGGTTCTGGTGCCCTCATGGATGTGCTCTTGGAGGGAGCAAAAGAAAGATCAGGACAGAATGTGTAAGACTGAAACCCCTACGTGCCTGCCTCGATTTGGGCCCCCAAATCCCATTTTCCACGTAGCCATTACCCACACCCAGATGAGGTGATGGTTATGTTATAACCAGAGGGGGAAAGTCTGCTGCTACCCACATTCCCAGACATGCAGCTTCCCTGGACACAACTGCACAGTCACCAGCAACTGTGACAGGGCTCTCTAATTTCCAGCATAAAAAGTATGTTGGTAAAGTACCCATGGCTCTTCAAGTCTGATACAAGACACTGATCATAACCTCAACATTAGTCTTCAAGCCTGGTTATTTCCCATTTTCCTTTAGCAGCCCATTCTTCCTATAATCCCAAGAAGGGTGGTGGACACTGCTGCAGGAAAATTCCTCTATTCTAAGCAATGAGGTGGAAGACTGCAAAAGCCTCCAACAGCCCTGAACACCTCAGTGAGGTGGTGAAGCACTGCCAGTGCTCCAAGCCCATGCACAATGTGACCCAGGGAATGCTCAGCAGACAGCTCACAGAGAGGATGGACAACAGACTGAGGTATTGAAATGCTTTGTGTCCAGATTGATGCTAAATATTCACCTCAGCCTTGTCAGTAATCAAAACACTAACTGTAAGCCCTTGATTGCAGCTTTGAGCTTTGGTTTTCAAACATGTAAAACCAATCAATGGAAATGTAAGCCAAGGGCTCTCACTGAGTCCCAGCTACTGAGAAATGCAAAATGCATTCAGAAGAGAGATGAAAGAACTATAGAAATGCAGGCTATTACGTCATTTGTTGTCTTGTGAATTTCTAATTTAATGTTGAGCTTGTCATAAATAAATCTGCTTGCTTCATGTTGGAGGAATGTAGGCTTACAATGCTTGCATCAGCATCACTTATTTGTGCAAATCACATTCCAAAGTTCTCCCAGAGAGACACACTCAAGGCTATGCATTAATACTGTATTAGGAATATTCTGGGTACTCAATTCAATTTAATTGTATTTATTTTCCCTCAGAGAGGTGGTTACAATTGTTCTCCATCTTGCTTCTTTTAATGGCTCCTGGCTTTAAATTTAATTTAAGTCTATCCTTAGGCTCATTTCTGATAATTAGTCTCAAACACTTGTGCAGTATGAACAAGACCCAACATGGCTCCAACTCCTTCCCACCCTCAGCAGTTCCTTCCTGCCAGGGAATCTGCCAGAGACCTTGGAGAGGAAGAAGGTTTTGGACACACTCCAGACGATACTTCAACATAAACCACAAAGATGAGCTGATTGATTAGGTTAAGGTAAATGGATGTTTTCTGTTCTACTGTGATCTGGATTAGACCTGGCATAAGAAATATGTCATGAGTTTGTTCCTCATCTTTTTAACCTTTTAGTTGAAATTCCCACTTAAGTATTGTGGCCTCTGGTATCCTACAGAAGTGAAACCTTTTAAAAGGCACTGTTATTAAGCAGGTGCCAGTACAGTTGAAGGACTTCTCTGCATGCCCCTGAAATCCTGTGGTGCCTGTGAGTGGCACAGACCTGGGGTACCTGCCCCAGACCTGCAGCCAGACCCTGCTTGTTCACCCTGCACCAACTCAAATGTAAAAATAAAACCATGTTTGGTTTATCCCAACTGCATTCATCCATTTAGGCTGGAAAAGGCCTTTGGGATCACTGAGTCCAACCACAAACTCAGCAATGCTGGAGTTTCTGCTAACTGAAACACTCCAGGGGTCCAACAGGCTTCCATGTCCCACAGCTTCAGGTCAAGGCTATTTTCACATTCCTGACTGTGAAATGGACACCAGACCTGGTCTTACAGACCTGTAGGAGATCCAAATTTATGCCTTGAAACTTAGCACCTTCTAAAGCAAAGTTTGTGCACTCCTCTCCCCTGCAGTCTCCTTTGTGTGATCCTGTAGGCTTGCCTAACCCTTTCAAACTTTCCAATAAAAAGAAAAATCAATGTCCCCTACCTCACAGAAAAATACTTAGGATGAAGCCATTTAAAGATATGTCATCCTAAAAATCACAGGAGTTACATAAGTTCTAAATTCAAAAAAAGTGTCACCTTTACATCCAGAAACTTATGATCTTTGTATTGCAGGGGTCAGTTAGGCTTTTTGGGAGTAGGCTTTTTTCATTCTGCGTTTTTAATACCCAAGAGAAGTTGCTAAAGCTTGGAGGGTGCAGTCCCAGGCCAGTTGTGGCAGTTTTGAAAAAGGGAAGGGTGTGAAGATGAAGATACCCAAGAGGGAAAAAAAAAAAAAAATCCACAAAGGAAAAAAATGCACCAGATTTCCAACTTTTTTATTAAAAAAAAACAACTTGTAATTTTCAAAAACAACAAAAAAGTTTAAGTTCTCAGTTGAAGTCCTAGAGGTAGATTTTTAAAAACCCACAACTTCAAGGCACTTCAAGGCACTTTTTGTCCTTTGGAAGTTTCTCTCTTAGCAGGAGTTGCAAGCTCCCCTAAAAGAGCCTGGCCATGGTTCTGCTGTGAATTTCTGGGCAGCAGCTGGACCTGTTCTGTAAAGAGAATCAAAGTCACTGATTTGTTTTGCTTATTACTTTTTCAGAGGATTTGTTCTAGCATAACCCATTGCAGTTATTCTAGTAATGAATGTAATGACAGATCAAATGGTGTGGTTTTTTATAATTCAAACGAGCTTACAAAATTAACTCTTCTGGTCTATCAAGCAATCTAGCCAAGGGTGTAAGCAGTGCCTTGTTTGAGGACACAGGATAAAGACACCACGAGCCTGGACAGGACATCCCAAGCTCACTTGAGGGTTTTGTTTCCAGCAAAGGCAGCGTGAGCTCCTGCAGCCAAGGGAGCTCGTGCTCACTCAGTTCAACCCTGCCAGGGGAATCAACACGAGACCTTTGCACTGTTTCTGATGGTCTTGCCACAGGGACAAATTCCAGGCTAAGAACAAACTCCAGATCACTGCTACCCAGTTGGACTCCTCAGTAGAGCCAAATCTGACAGAGGTGTGTCCATAGCATTGGCTTGAATGTGGCTGTCGACTTGAAGATTGCAACCCAAAGGTTTCCAATTCCTGCTTAGAGAGAGAAGTACTTTGCATGATGGAGAAGGACAGGATTTGTTTTCACGAGCTGCAGATCTCATCTATTCTAAAACATGCTGTTAGCAACTCTGTGGTTTTGTGTTGAGTGTATTTAATATAGGCACAAATCACTCTGCAAAAACACAGTAGCATGTCACTTACTGGTGTTGTGGTCTATGTAATAGACTCCAACCTGAGGGTCATAAGCTTCTTCCCATCCTAAGGGCAACTCATCACTGATGCAGTCAGCAAAGGTCAGTGGTTTAGTATACCTGAAATGCAAAATAATATTTAGCAGGAATAAAAGAACATTCCCATATGCCTGTTCCAAAAAACTGACCAAAAAACAAATGCCACAAGGGCTTCAGCATCAAAAACAAGGAGAGCTGAAAACTATTTTAAAGCTTTTGTTCTTATCAAATAATACACCACCAACTCTTCTCTTTCTCCATCTGAAGTTAGAGCAAGATGAATTCATCCTGACAGAGCTCCAGAGCCTTGCCGGGCTCAGCCAGTACTCGCTGGACAAAGGAACATTAAGAACTTTGCCAGAAACAATTCCTGTCTCTCCAGTGAAAGAACAAGACTGTTTGCAGGCAAGTCCTGTACCAAAAGTATGTGGACAAGAAGGAGCAAGATGAGAAATGCAATTTGCATAGCATGAATAAGTAAGGCTGAACAATCAATAGCAAGTGCTGAGGACTGTGGGACCACTTGTCATGCAACTTCTCTCATTTGCATTGCAATATGCTGTGTTTCATTAATGACAAACAAGATTAGTTTCTCAGTATCAGAAAACGTGTAACCCACTCCGTCCGAACAAGGCAGTATTTCCACAGCACTGCTCTGATGAGTTTTTCTATTACAGACCACATCCAGCAACAAAAAACAAAACCCAGCAACGCTCTGAAGGCTTGTATGGCTAAACACAAAGCTTAGAGTACCCACTCCTTGAGTGACCCCAGATTTTAATCACCGAAACCATGTCCCTTTCCTCCCTTTGACTCGGAGTTAATGAGGTTCAGCTTGCACCAACAAAACTACAAACCAAACAGCACTGCAGGGAGGCACAAGGCAGGAGGAATTAATCCTGCAGGTGCCTCACACCCCCAGCTGCCAAAAGCACAATATGTAGAGGCCCAGAGATCCAGCACAGGGCCCCAGTGCTGTGTGTGGTGCAGGTGGAAGGGGCTGAGCCTGAGTCCCCAGAGCAGCCCTTGTGGCAGAGCCCAGGACAGGCTGTGCAGGCTGGTCCCTCCAGGCAGGCACCTGCAGAGCTGGACACAACCCTGCCACAGCAAGAGCACACCCAGGGAGGCAAAGGGGGACACAGCACCTCTGCAGCCCGCTGCAAGGGACTGAACAGCTGCCAGCAAGTCTTCCCTAGCCAAAGGTGATTGAGGAGGGCTGACAGACAGAGTTTTACTAAGTTCTGAGCAGATGTCATCTGGAGGCACTGAGAACTAGCTGGTACTCCCATATTAACATCTTACTCATCGTTAACAGGAATTTTAAGGAAAAAGCCTTCAACCAGAAGAGGTTCAACATAAAATCAACATTTAACAACTAACGTAATTCCCCCTACATATGACCTATAAGTCTGGTATGCAGTAAGAATGGGAGTGGGAACATTTTTGTAAAAGCCATGTAAACCACTAACACCTCTAATTTACCTGTTGATGCATTTCCCTTTCAGCACATTGCCTTTGCCATATGAAGCAGAGTTTCAATCACTATCCTTAGAAAATTTCAATTTAATTTAAAGATTTAAAGTGCAAAAAAACTCAGACCTTCACAACACAGAACTGTGAAACTTTCACAAAGTTTCACTGAAGGGTTTATTTTTACAGTTCCTAATCTAGACTGTGTACCAAAGGTGTGTTTGTATAGAAAATAGAGATTACCTGAACACAGAATAGAATCTCAACGCTTGTGATGGCTATCCCTTATCCCAAGTTATTCCCTGTGGATCAAACTGTTTCCCCAGCCTGAATACCCAATATGTGCTGCTCTAAGTTGATCCAATCAAAGATGCACAAGGGTAAAAATGCAGAGCAAAGTCAGATACAAGCCACTCTCTGGAGATAACAGAGATGAAAGGGCTGTAGCAAACGTGTTGGCAATGTTAAGTTAAACACCAGGGTTAACACTTTCACCCTCTCTGAAAATGGCATCTGCTTTTATTTAACAATAGTGGTTGATGTGGAAGCAGCACAGGTAGGGAAGAGGGAGGGCACAGTGCTAAATGCTGAACTAGATGGACCTGCTCCCATCCCTGAGAGGTGCAGTCATGCTGGGATCATAGAACCATGAAATATGCTGAGCTGGAAGGGACCCACAGCAATCATCGAGTCCAGCTCCTGGCCCTGCACAGACAATCCCACCCTGGGCATCCCTGAGAGCACTCTGGAGCTCTGGCAGCCTTGGGGCTGTGCCCATTCCCTGGGGAGCCTGGGCAATGCCCACCACCCTCTGGCTGGACAAACACTTTCCTCTACCCACCCTAAAGCTGCAGGCTCAGCCTCAGGCAGTTTCCTCAGTCCTGTCCATGGCCATGGCACAGATCAGTACCTGCCCCTCTGCTCCCCTCAAGGGGAAGCTGCAGAACACAGGGAGGTGTCCCCTCAGTCTCCTCCAGCCTGAGCAAACCAAGTGCCCCCAACCACTCCTCACACAGCTTCCCCTCCAGAACCTTCACCCTCCTCCTGGCCAGCCTCTGGACTCTGTCATGGTTTAATGTTTTTGGTCATTTGTGGTGCCCACAGCTGTCCCAGGAATCAAGGTGGGGCTGCAAGGCCACAGGAAGTCCAGGGGGTCTTTTCCAAGGGCATCATTTGGTTAGTAACACTGAATTGGTGGCATGATGCTGTTCTGCCCCTTCTGTAGAGAGTTCTGGAAGAAGAGGTGCAGTTCCATCCTGGGTTTGCAGCTCCTGGCATTGCACACCAGCTCCATCCAGCCCTGCAGGATGATTAAACCAGGAGCCATGCATCTCTCATGTCCCAGCTACAGCACTCAACATTTTTGGTGAGTTATCCACACAAGAATCCTTCAACATGGAGGAGTAATTAAACCCATACTTAAAGTACACTAGGTGAGGGTGTGCTGCAGACATAAAACACACCTTAGTAAATTCATTTGTGTTACAGACTGAGTGGAGTTTCTTGAAGAATTCTGTTCAAGAATCACACCTGACATTAATATTAAATGCTGTCTTGGTAAAAAACCAAAACCAGTGTGGAGCTGCACTATCAGCCCTAGGTCTCTGGAATACTTTCATCGGGGAATGGCACTGCAGTGCCAACTTTGGTGCTCCAAAGTGTAACACCAAACTTAAAAAGCTTCTGTTCAGCTTTTGTCCAGTCCTATTTTGCTAGAAGCAGCTGAATTCCTTATAAAAGTGCTCAGAAATTGTCAGACTCAATAGGAAGCCAGGACCAAGCAACTGAAGGATGCTTATTCCTATTTTCCATATGAAATGCAATGCATGAACTACACCCAGCCAGTTTTTTCAGTTAGAGTTTTGGAAAAAGGAAGAAAAAAGCAAGGCAGGATCAGTCTGCTATAGCAATGACACAAGCCAACTGGAGACTTGCCAGTTACTAGGGCTCAGAAACAGACAATTATTTCACTTTTGAGACTAATATTTTCAGCATATCTCACAAGGAGCACCCATCACCAAGCAGAGACTAATGCCCTCCTTGGCTGCCCAAAGCTTCCATTTGTACAGAGGAGAAATCTATCATTCAACTGGCAAACAGAATGACAATTAGTTTTGTAACTAAGAGGGTAATTCCACTTGTTACAGACAAAATAACTATTTCCTCAAGTAACTGCAGCTTCATAACCATATTACTTCCTTTTCTAAACTCCTTTCTCTAGCTGTTGTGGGAAAACCAGGCACAAATCAAAGTAGCAATGGTTCAATTAGATGGAAGACACATAATATGTTGTGTAGCAAGACTTTTAATACAGCATAAAAAGAAAAAAAGAGATTATTTCCTTGTTTTAAGATATGATTTTAGGGGTTGTTATGAAGACAAAAATAAACCAATTTTCCAGAAGGGATACAAAAATGCAGTGTTTCCCCAAGCATACTCACAATGACAGATTAAAGAGCAAAAGGAGAAGCTTCTTTCTCACAGCAGGACATGATTTAGTTAGTGCATTACTGCTGCATAAAACAGGACTGTTCCTCCCCATGTGGGAAGTTAAAGCCAGGACACATCTGCAGGACTATTCCTTTCAAACATCTCCTTTTCAATTCACAAAGCTTCCTAGCTGCCCTCAAAAAAATCTCATCAGCTCAGTGAAACCACATTACCACACAATAGGTCCTCCCTGCAGCTGGACTCAAAGCAGCAAGGCACAGAAATGGAGCCCTTTCACCACTGTGCCTGTAACTAAGGAAGGAAACCTGCAGAATGGTTTGTGCATTCCTTACCCTCCTTCTTTAGGGAAGCCTTCAGATGCATTCAGCCAGTTTCCACATGAAAGCAACGCACCCAAAAGCTCAGAAAATCCTGACTCTACGACTTGTGATCTGCAGTCACAAAGAGGGAACCAAGGGGCTAAACTTAAGGTCTGTACATATAGCACTTCTTATGAAACCCAAACTGGCCTAGTTAAAGGAGGTGACACTTTGGGACAAGGGTTTGTTGCATCTTCCAGCCGTGCTCCCTTTGCTCTGACACCCATCAGACATCAGTTAGACCTGAACTACCCTCAAGTGCTTCATCTGCTTCTAAGCTGGGGGCTGAGCTTGGTGTAGGAGCTCTACAAGACAAACTAACCTGAGCTAGAGAGGATATTTGTAAACTGTAACCTAACTCTGGCCTTCTAGCTCACCCAAAGGTAACCCATACGTTCCTCTCATAGGAACTCACCCATATCTCACATTCATCATATCCATGACTGCCATTCCCTTGTAGGTATGTTTTAAGTAGGGTCATTATTAGGAATATTTAATATTTTGAAAAAGACATATCAACTTACATTTATCCATTTCTATTGTATTTTCTTAGCTTCTAGTATGTAATTTTAAAATTTCATTTCATTCAAGAAATTTAAATTTACTTGAACAAGTGCAATTGCTCATTAGGACACTTGGAAAATAGGTACCCACAGTAACCACCACAACACAGCAGAGCAAGGTCACTGTTTCAGAAACTAATCCTGGTAACAAAGGTAAGAGAGAACAGCATCACCCAACTTCCTAATCTGAGGAGCACCTGACAGTCTCCAGGCAGAGGCAGGATGAGGGTGAAGCCACTGCTCACCACCAGCCATGGTGAACATTCCAAGACACTTCCATCTTTGCAAAATGTTTTCCCACAGTAGCCCAACTATTTGTACAGCAAATGATGTCCAAATCCCACTCCCACAGCAGGAAATAGAAAGTTAGCTTCCTACCTCTGTTTTTTCTAAGTCACATAATTTTAAAATGAGAAAGTTTTCTACATTTCTTATTTTGGATCACCTTCAGTTTCTATCACAGATAAAACTGGAAGCCAATGTTATCACGTGCAAATAGTATTAAATGGAAACTTGCTCATCT
Source organism: Aegithalos caudatus (assembly GCA_013389925.1). NCBI lineage: Eukaryota > Metazoa > Chordata > Aves > Passeriformes > Aegithalidae > Aegithalos > Aegithalos caudatus. The sequence goes on along the minus strand of WEIU01006568.1, from coordinate 161,225 downwards.
TAGATTCAGAAAGCCTTTCTATATTCTTGAACTCCACTGTTGTCAATCAAAAACCTCATTACATGGGAAACTGAAGGCAAATAATCCTTGTATAACCAGTTTTTGATTGACAGAAGGTTTGTTAAACATGGCTGTACAGAGGTTCCTGGCAGCAGATGGAGATGGGTGACCTGTGCCACTTACAAATCTGGAGTTAATACTACAATGGTAACAGAAATCAATTCTGAACTTCCTAAACCAGGAAAAGTTATTTTTGCAATTACTGCATCTGGGTATCAATTGGGGGCCTGCAGCAGTAAACCACGAGCAGCTCCTGGTGAGGCTCACAGCCATGAGGATGTAAGTGCACTCAGCAAACACCGTGCTTGGGTCACCAAGGTGAGGTTTATAAACCAACAGAGCAGTGCCAAGCTTCTGCACCGTGCATTAACCCACTTAATCCCTGTGTTTGCAGGGCTCCTCAGACCCTGCAACAAAGTAAAGCCATTTAAACAGGAGAGCCTGCTTTAATCAGTTCAGGACAGATCCCATGGCCTCACAAGAGATCCTTCATTACTCCATGGGCAGGAGGACAGGCAAGGCTTTCCTGCAGTTTGCTGTACCCATAGCAGCAGCCCACTGCACCAGGAACAAAGGCAGCACCTGCATCACTCAGGGCCCTCATGTCAGCTCCTCTGACAGCCACAGCACCAGGCACCAAACCCTGACAAGCATCCTAGCAGCCCTGCTGAGCTCTCCCCTTCCCTCCTGCACTTGCAGGGACACAGCGAGTGTGAGAGGCAGACAAGCCCCATGGGCAAGAAGTCAAGCCAGATGACACAGTTAGGAGTTGTGGCAGATACTTCCACTCATACCATTCTCTTACAAAACCAAACAGCTTTTCAACCCAGCATTTCGCAGGAGAAGCTTGGAGGCAGGTTTTATTTTCAATTTTTTTTTATTTCTATTTCTATTTTTAATTTTTTTTTAAAGGAGCATTTCTTAATTTCTTGTTTGAATAAAACTCATTGCTCATTATGTGCTGGATGTGGCACAGACCAGGACAGAGAAGGAGCTAAAGGCACCTCAGTTCCAGCTGTGACACTGGGGTTGCTGTGCAGAGGGAGTTTTGAGGAACTCAAACTTCCAGCAGAGCTGCTAGTGGAACTCAGAAGGCTGCAGCAAGAATCACTGCCAGGAGGCTCCACACGATGACATACAAGCTTCTTTGTTTTTAATGAGGTCATCTCATTCTCAAGACAGACGATGATTATTTTTAAACTTCAGCACAGAAAAAACTACCACTTTGCTGTAGTCCTAGAAAATTTGCCTGCAATCCCCTCCTCACAAAAGCTTTTAAAAATAGACACCTACACATTTATTACTCAACTTGGTGATCCAGCCCTGAGACACACCAGGGCTATTCATCACTATAGTAACTGTTTTCCCTGGGAGCATCCTCTCTCCCTGCAGGGAGGATTGCCTTTGGAGGCTGCAGGTGTGGCAGTGAATCTTTTATGACCTTGCTGGCAAGATCAGCCCATCTCCATACGTGTGCACAGTGAAATGCTCCCTCAGATTCCCACTCCAACGGCAGTTTAGAGAACAGGTGATGGGAACAGCTCATCCCCAACAGCCAGCAGGGACACAGCAGGCAGCTCCAGGCCAAGTGACACCTCAGTGACACCAAAACCTTACCACTGCAGGGGAGTTGGACAGGGAGACCTCTGCACCCAGAGGAGCAGAAAGGCCCACTTCAGGACCACCATTAGCAGAGAGGATCCATGAACAGGAATGTGCTTGCAGGTAACAAGGAGAAACTTTTAAGCAGGGATCACAGACTTGAGAAGCTTCTTAATTATACTCCAAGGAGTCTAAGGAGAGATCAAATACAGCATTTCAAAGTTTTGGAAGGCAGATATTATGCCAAAACCCACACAAAGGCCCAGTCCATCCTAAACTTCCAGTTACTCAAGCACATGTCATTTCAGTGACTGCCAGTGTGTGGTCCTGGTTGGGCTGTGATAAAGGATAACTGGGAACAGAATTACACTCTTACAGTAAAATGGGGTCAATTCTGAGGGGAAAAAAAAGCATCTTTGAACTGCTAGTGTAAATCAAACAAAATTGCTTAAACTACAACATAAACATTACCAAGAGAAATGGCTTAAAATAAACAACACATCTCCTCAAGCAACCCAAACTGCAGAGCTGTTTGCTTTTCTCAAGTGGTTGCCTTCATTGCTGTGGTTATTGAGCATCTTCTCAGGCCCCTGAAGACCTTTTTCACCTTGTACTTCGTCCTGGCCCCTGATGCTTCATGCACTGGGCCACCTCTAGGATAAGCAAGTCCAACATCTATCCTCAGAGCTTATTTTCCAAGCTATCATAACTTTACACATTTCTACTGACACACAAGAACTCAGTGATGTTTTCTGGCCAGGCCATAAGGGCAACCTTGCTAAGGTGATCTTAAGTTGTGTGCAATTTGCCAATTAGACCCTGTACTGCTTTCACATGAGCAGGTAATATCTAAATTCTTCTTTTATACAGAAATTAGTCACCTACTTCCCAAGTAGATTCTCCACAAAAGAGATCAGGAGACACCAAAGACACCTGGAAGTCAGGCACCAGTCTGTATTTCAGGTATTCTAAACACAAATGCAATTCTAATAGTCAAATAGATTCACAGAAGCATTAATCTATACAATACATGGTTTATGTACAAAAAGCATGCCTAGAACACCAGTACAGTCAGCTGCTTGCTTGTTTTTTCCACTTCTGAAAAGGCCTGCATGTTTGCAAGCTCTACTTTGCACACACTGAGTGTTTGCCTGTGTGTGTCTTTCCAGTGCAGATCATTTACCTCTGGAAGCAAAGAACAACTCAGTTATTTGCAAGAAGGCTATCAAAAACCACTTGCAGATTTTAGATCATTCCCGGTGATTAACAAACCGGTTCTGCAAGCAGGAGGTCACTCATACCTTCTTAATCACTCAAATGCAAAAATTCCTGGGATAGTTCAAGGTTAAAAAGTCAGGAAATGGGAGATGAGGCTTCTCACAACATTAACTTGCCTGCCAGCCTCTATATCCCGCAAGCTTTCCTGAACCAATTAAGCAGAAAAGATATAAAAGTGTAAGGTACAACTTGATCAGAACAGTACAACACTACTGAATTAAAAGCATGCAAGAGTTGGAATTTAACCATGCAAGTAATTCAAGCATCTTTAATTTTAAATAGTTGAAATTGGTTTTTAAGCTTGCTTTCAGTTCTTCTAGGATGAAAAGCAGCCTTGCCACAAGCACAGCCTGAGTAGATCAACTAAAAATAAGCCAGCTTTCTCTTCACTTGGAAGGTCAACTGTTCTTGAATAAGGGGACTGGTCACTTCAGAGTACGGGGTAAATTGCCTACCAAGCATCCAGAGCAGTCAGACTGGTTCCATGACATATTTGGGAGATTATGAACTGGAAGGCTCTGTCTCTGCTCTTACAACCTGCATTCCTGCTTCTCTGAAAGGCTGCCTAGTGTGGGTGGCAGCAGTTTATATTGGCAAGATGCCTCAAGATAAGGAGGTGTATAGGACAAACTCCCCCCACAATACAGCTCCTAGAGCAGGGAACCAATAGCTACTGTCAGAAAAAGATAAATATTTGAGATCTCAGCAAGGAGGCATGTATGGAACAACTGCCCTACCTCAGCATTCAGGAACACGTGCAGTGCAGTGAGCACTGGGCTGACCATCCACAGGCAGGAATGATGGGGAAGAGATTTGGGATTCACTGCATAACTGGGCTTCATCAGACACTGACTTTACACTTCATGTACAGTGATTACAAACCTGAATTCTTTCAGAAGGAAAGCACACTGGTACTCCTCACCAGCATGTTCTGTCTGTAAACAGCAAATGCCTCCTGCCAGCTCCCCTGCCCTTTACTCACATGACATTTGAAGTGGGAAAATAGACAACCCTAGGGTGGAATCACTGGATTCATCTCATCTCCCCAGTGTAGAAAACAAGCACTGCTAATATGAAAACCTATTTGGAAAGGACAAGGGCAGCACAGGAGTTTGTTTTACATGCACATGGTTTGCATGCTGCTCCCTGGTTCACCTCCTGCTAGCACTGGGCTAATTGCTCACCCATACAGCAGCTTTGGTAAGGCTGCCTGCTTGCTGTCTTTGGGTTATAAATGTTCTGACTGAGCTGTAGAGCTGTCTGATGGTCCCAGTCCCCAACAGCAACATTAGCAGGCTCTCTGGTCTGCAGCCCTTGCAGAACACAGTCCAGGCAAGCAGCAGGGCATCACAAGAGCATCTTCTGCTCCTTGCCCCAAGTCAGATCAGCTGCAGCCACTCAGCTCCTGTGCAGTGCTTAGTTCTGAAAACATCACTGCATGGCTCTGATCTGGGATCAGCCTGCCACCTTGGGAATCTGGCCAGAGAGAGAAGAACCCTGCTACACAGAGGAAGCTACCAACCCACATGAACCCCCAAGGGGCTCAGGGCACCCACAGGGCCCCTTCAGTGCCTTCATAAGCTCAGCAGTACCAGGTATGAATAGGAGTATTCCTGGCTGCTGCAAAAATCAGAGCAGATGCTTGGTCAAGATCATGTCAGAGCAGTGGAGAACACAGGAGAACAAAAATCCTTCTGCTTGCAAAGCAGCTGTGAATTGAAGATACAGAACACTCACCTGAGCATAAGCATAGCCCTGCAGACCATGCCATTCCTTCAAGAGTGGCAATCCAAAACTATTTCAACAGACTCAGCCTTGTGAGCTAGCACTGAGGACAGCCTTTGGAAATGAAAGCATGGCAACTCACTTCTGATCCAAAGAGGACAAAGCACAGGTTGCACATCCCTCAGCTCATGATTGCAGCACTGCTGAAGCACAGAAGTACTTGGAATTTGCAATATGAGCTTTACAATCTACTACTGTTGCTCTAAGTGTTGAGGCAATATGTTCTCAGATCCTAAAAAGCTGCATGCTGTATAAAAATGAACAGAAATGTCAGAATCAGAACAAATTTCCAGAACAACCTTGTGAGAGTAAAGCTTTAGGAGGTGCAGAGTTAGAAGGTGAGACTATAAAATTAATAGGTTTAGTATCTTTTTCATCCAAAGTAACAAAGCCTTGATTTACCATGTAGTTAAGCCACAAAAAAAAAAAAAAATCATGCCAAACTGTGTTTATAGGCAGAACTGTACAAAGCACTAAACATAGCTCAGTACTTCACACGTTGCAAGGGAGTCGATACAAATCAACAACTATTGAAGGCTGCTCACGCATCTGAGGACAGCAAAAGTGAGATTTGCATCACCAAGTGAGTTTGATTGATTTACTCTCACAAACACAGTTTATTTTTAATGATCCACTATGAATATATTTTGCCAACAGATCAAATTTGTGTTAACATGAAAGTTATAATGCCACTTGCTCCCTTGCATTCCCCTTTCCCATCTATCTTGGGTGGTTTAAAGCCCACTTAACAGTCCTTCTGCCAGCTCAGAAATGGCACAAGCCAGCTGAGGATTCTGGTTTTCAGTTATTCCCCAGTTCAAAACAGACAGCATTTCTTTCCACTAAGCAGAGACTCAGCATACATATCACTTTATCACTGCTGCTCACACTTCATGCTCCAGGTATGTGTCAGAGACACACCTTACATAGTCTCATTATTAATATTTAGCTATATTTTACTTTAGTTTATGACCATGAACACAGGAACCTCCTTCCTTCCAAAGGACCAATCTTCTTCTTTCCAGTATACCCTGGTGAAGGTGGCTAAATCCACAGATTGTGTCTTTTTGCTATCTCTGCATTATTCCCACCTTCCCCACACATATGCAGTAGGTATGTACCTCAGCCAAGCTCCTGGCTTGTCTGATAGCACAGACACCAGTGTCACTACCACCATCCTAGAGATTTTTACAGAGGTTTTTACAGGAGCTGCACCATCCTAGCAGCTCCACATTAAAAAAAATGAAGGAGGTGAATCCCAACAAACAGGGTGCATTTCATCCCAGCTTTACAAGCCAGGTAACACCAAAGGAAAAGGCCAGAGATGCCAGATTTGTCTTTAGTATCGTGACAAACAAAAGATGAAGCCGTGGCATGAAGCTCAGAGCAATGAAGCTGGCCGGCAACACCACCAGCCTTGACAGAAAGGGCATTCACAGCATCCTGTGCTTTGTTCAGAAGCAGGCTCTGGACATGAGCACATTCTCTGTAATCTCACTAGATACAGCACATGCCAGCCTGTTCCAACCCTGACAACTCTGCCACCCAACAGGACCAAATACAATTTCCACAGGAGCATCAGAGGTGGTGGCATGACTACTCCTGTCACTCCTCAGCAAGCTGATTCAGCTCATTCGGGGAAACAAGTCTTCATGTACTGCAGCAATGGGACAAGTTCCACCTCCCTTGGGCTGAGGCCACACCATTCCACAGGACCTAAAAACAAATGTCCCAAGGTCATTAGTACACATCCAAATTCCTGGATCCTCTAAAACTGAAAAAAATCTGAACTTAAGTGCGATAAGGTCTTATGCAAATGCTCTAAGCTAAGTATTTTGAAAGGCATTATCAAAGACATCAGTAAATGCCTGAATTCCACCAACAAAAAACACACAGTACACAAGGGTATGTTCCTATAGCCATGGAGAAAGACAGGTTTTATTCTATCCTTGTCAAGAGGGAAAAACCACCACAAACCCATGAATTTTAAGTATGTGCTTCCAAAGCTGCAGCACAGGCTCAGCAACAGAAGTGCCACATTCAAGCTGTAACAATACTTAGATTTCTTCAGGAATGCAGCATTTTTCATTTTACAGCACATATTCATAGTAGTAAGTGTTGATTGCTTTTTTGCACTACAAGGATTGCTTTACCTGTACGGTGTCACTTTACTGGGACACGCTTCAGGATTAGAAGCACCCAAAATGCATCTTAGAAAAGGATCAATTTCTAGGAGATGCAGTTATTTAACCTGAATAAGCATGTGACAGTACATGTGCTAGCACAGGGGAGAGAGGGAGAGTTGTGTTGGATGCACCGCACAGACATCAGCAGCTGAGCCAGGCTAAGGGTTTGTTGCTCCTGCATCTCTCTCACCTGTCCCTACACAGCTTTTCCTTGCTCCTCTTCCCAGACCAGCAGCTCTGCACCTCCAAGCCCTCCCACAAACCACGTCTGTTCAGCAACACAGCAGCACCCGGCCCCTTCAGAGCAGGGCGTTCCCAGCTGGATTAGGGGCATCGGCAGCTGACAGCGTGCCAGGGACAGAAGCAGCACCGGGGAAACCACAGCCCCCTTGCTGGTCGGGATGAGCTGCCTGGCTGCTCACCGCATTTCTGGGGCTCACAGGTGAGATTCACCTGCCACAAAATCCTTATTAAACCTGCTCCCCTCAAGCGGCCCATCTTCTGCAGCTGCCTAGAGCTCGCCTTGCCACTGCCTTCAGGCTCATTATTACTTATAAATGCACAGAAACAGTCCACTCCAGAAGCGGACCGCTTGGACTCACAGAGCGGAGCCCCGGGCAGCGCGGGCCCGCCGGGCTGTGGAAGGCCTGTCCCGGGGCCGTGCTGGAACGCGCTCCCTCACTGCACCTTTTCATCTCGATAAGGATTTTCAAGGTCACGTTCGCTGCCCTGCCGGCTCCTCCCCGGCTCCAATGAAATCCCAAGCACGCAGCCCTGGGCCCCGGTGCTGCTCCCACCCCCGGCGTCTCCCGGACACCGGCACAACCTGTCGCATTCCTCGGGGCAGCGCAGCCCGGCCTTCCCCCGCCGGGCCGGCAACACCTCCGTGCCTGTGCTGCACCGAGCTCTGCGTGAGCCTTGGGACCTCCGCGATGAACGCTCCTGAACTGAGCACTGCAGTAAACCCGGGCTTCAGGCTGGGCCAGTGCCTCCTGGAACTCCCGGGCTCTAGTGGTGTGCACGCCGAAGCACTTGGCTGCACCATCTGCTGAGCCTGTCTTCAAGGGCACTGCCTTGGGGACAGCCCCGTCCCCAGAGCAGCCAGACAAACCAGCCCAGCATCGGCAGCCAAGGGGAAAAGAAGAGCTGCTGCCAGCCCAGGGCTCGGGGACAGGCAGAGGTGGTGGCACTGGGCCTGGGAAGCCCTTCTCGTGTGGGCACAGGGGATGCAGCCCCCTCTCTTGTGCCCGGCAGTCATCACTGCGTGGACACAAGCAGCTTAAGGACCGCATACGCTCCCTACACCGCACAAGATTTTTAGGGAGCTACTGGAGAATCATACGTGCTGCCAGCTTACAAAGCCAGCTAATTATACAATCTGTTAAGCATGTATGCGCACACAACAGTGCTTTGAGTCATTAGAGGACGGGATTTATACTTCACTGCACGCATCTTGCTCTTTGTCAGTGCGTGCCTGGATACAGCCAAAACGAACACAAGTATCTGGAATGTCTGCAGCTCGCAGGCCAGCGCATCTGAATACAAAGCTGAGCCCTGCGAGGCTCAGACCGGCTGCTGTGACCCTCAGTTGCACATATCGCTTCCACAAAGATAGTTTAAATCCTTACTCCCTTTTTAATCACCGAGCATCTGGAAGCAGACTGCAGCATAATGTTTAAGCTGTATTCTGAGGCTGCAAGAGGGATATTAGAGAGGACACGGCAGCAGTGCAGGTGATGGGTTCTGAGGACAAAGAGCTCGGTATCAGAGCTGTCCCGGGTTTAATCCCGGCAGAAGGGACGGAGGGATCGCGGTTCCTATGGCAGCAGCCGCTCCTGAGGGCTGAGCCCACGGCAGATGGAGATCCCTGTCCTAGGTGTTTGCCTAGAGAATGCTACAGCACACCAGAGGTGTGTTCCCTTCAGTCACCACCAGTTCATTCACGGTGCCCAGTTCTGCTCTGCAGGGCAGCAGCTCCCCAGAGCAGCCCCAGGTCTGCAGCTCACACAGGGCTCCCTTCCACACTGCATGTGGCCAAATCATCCAGGTGCTTTTCATGCAAAAACTGAGAGCAATGGCTATGTATTTAATGGATTATATGATTTTTATGGCAATTCTTTAATTTCTTCTGTTGAGGATTTCAATTCAGCTTCTCAAATCTCTAAATATCCAACATAACGTGCCAATGAACTCTAACCACTCCAACTGACTTCATCCACATAGCATGGGTACATCCTCTGGAGAGCCCTATCCTAAGCAATCACATACCTACAGCTTATGCTACACTTTCCAAATGTATGTATTCGGCACTGAAATTTCCATTTCTACCATCTCTGTATTGCCATATTGCCTATTATTTAATGTGAACTCCAAAATAGGATTTTAAGCATTTGGTGCATAACACACGGAGTATTATTTTGGGGCTTTGTAACAAGTCAAGCCAAACCACCTCCATTTTCACATGTTTTTCTTCCCTGCAAGTTGAGGGAAGCAGCAGAAGGCACAAATCTGTAAGAGTTTAAGCTTTGTCTTGGAAAATGCAAGTTGGTCTTGTAATCAAATAAGCTCTTAAAATCTAGCAGAGGCCACACAACCCTAGCACAGTAGGAAATTACATTTCTTTGTGTTGTGCCATATCAAGCCTCAACTCTTCATCTGTAACAAGGTATTTCCTTTCCCTCAGTTTTGAATGCAGGGGATGTAGTCAGGAAAAGAAGATGGTGAGCTACACCTATGCTCTCCTCACAAAAATAAGCCCTCGTTGTAAAGCAACTTAGCAAAAAAGCTTCAGGATCTGCAGGTGCTTAAGGCACAAGACATTTCACTCCTGAGATTTTCCTCCGAGGCCTGGAATACCCCAGGTCACTAGTACCTTCCCCTGAAATTCAGAAAGCCAGGTTCTGAAAAACAAGCTACTTCAAAGCCAGTCTTCTCTATGCAAAACCCACATTTTTTACAGCTGACATTGTTAGAAAGACATTCCTGTCCAGCTTACCTCAGTTGTGCTTTCCCTTCTTCCATCCAAATAAAAAAAAAAGGAGAAAGCTGGGTTGGTTTTGTTTTTTTTTCAGACAGTGTAAAGTAGTATTTCTTGCCAAGATCCCTCAGTAACACTTTTTCTCCATCACTATCAGGTTCTGTAGCCTTTATGTATGCCAAGGGATAAGAAGCAGCTGAATGAGTCAGTCTCTCTCAGTCAAAACCAGTATTTGTTGCAAGACACTTGAGGTAAAACTAAAGCAGCTGGGGAGGTGGAAAGTGTTATCTGAACACCCACTCCGTGGGTACAGAAAACTAGGAATTCATGAGTACAGCCTGCACACACCATGTGTGCTGCTCTCCAGGCAAACCACACCAGGCACTGTGCAAATCATCAGTTGCTTGATCTGGCCTCAGCTGAAGCTTGTTTATAACTCACTGAAGCTGCTGGAATACAACCATCACTATTGCTCAAGGCAATTACCTAAAATATCTCAGCTATTCATTTTCATCCTTACGTCAAAGCTGTGTTTAATGGATCTGACACTGTGCCTTACAGTACCGTACACCTGCTATTAAGCAAGCCATCCTGAGAGCTTACAGGTTTGAAATTTGCTGCTTAACTCACTGCAGCTTCACCATCAGCACCTGAATGAAATGCAACTCCCATGCCAGCAATTTTTTTTCAGCAAACAGTTTCACTCTGTTACCCTTTTTATTAATTTCTGCCCAAATGCTGATCTACACCACCGATGCAGAATTCACAACATGCATATTAATTTACTCCCACCAGCTCAGCTAAATAAATCATTATCCACAGTTCAGCTCACCTGCAAAGATCAAGCTGAAATTCTCTGACAAAGTACTCCTGCTGCCCTTGTCTGATAACTTTAATCTAATCTACAGACTGATCCAGAGAGCCAACTTGCTATCAAGTTCCAAAATCAGTGATGAATCTGCAGAACTGTTAAAGACCTTACAGGCAGAGGTGTTTAAACACTCCTGCTTTCCACTAATAATGTCCTTTGTTTGATGTCCTTCTAATAATTGCCAAATCAGTGGCAAAAACAGATGCTTCTACTGCTCCAGAGCAGTGAAGACAAAGGGTGGTGATACTGCAGAAACTGCAGTGGTCAGGATGAATGCAATACGACATTGAAATTCTAGCAGCACTTCAGAGAAATATTGAATGTTTTGCTAGGCTCCCAAGCAACCAGACACTGAGCAAGGCCAACAAGCAGGTAAAATGGTGCCTCCAGCTCTGCATGCAGAAGGTACAGGGAGGACATCCAGAAAGCAGCACATACCTTTTCAGGTGTCACCTTCACCGTGTCGCAGCAGATGGAATTACAGCTCACAGCGCAGCACTGAGAAACCATCAATCTGATATTTAAGCTGTCTGCTTTGAAAGACAAACTACAAGTGACACAGCTGCCTGGCTGAACCCACACTCAGCACCCCTGGTGCCAGGCAGGCACAGCACAACTGCACTGACAGCAGCTCGGGAGTGAGCCGTGACTTCCAGGGGAACCATGCTTGGCAGGAAGGTCACTCCCACCTCAACTTGTCACTGCTGCCAGACAGTCCTCAGGCTGCTCCAACTCACTGCAGCAGCACAAACTGTGCCCAAAAAGAGAGGGAGCAGTTTTCTGCACGCCAGCAAAATCAGTGAGGAGTCAGATGGGCACCCAGGCTAAAGGAATGGCCAGCTCCCACAGCAGGATGGCTCAGTCACTCCTCAGCCTGCTCCAGCCCTGCCAGTGGGGCTCGTGCTCAGGCCCACAGCCAGAACCAACCTCTAGGGCAAAGATTTCCACTTCTTCCACCAGCAAAACTGCAAGTGGTTACAATACTGTAATCAATGGTTCATTGCACCCTTCTGAGATCAATCCAGGGGCAACCACTTATAGTTACTAAACAGGGGGGAAATAAAATTCACCTCCCATCCAGCCTCTACCTGTTTAGCATTCTTTTAAAACATGGGATTTGTTAATAACTTTACCTCTTCTAGCTTTCCTAATCAACACATAATAAAAAATACTGGCATAAAACCAGCTCATACATCTGGTCACAGTAATCAGAAACACCACACCTCACACATCAGCCATTCCCCTGTGTGCATTCCCCTGTGCTTGATGGATGAAGTGCCCACCCTATAAAGCCAAGAAGTCACCAACTCAGGACTCAGATAAGGATAACTGGGTTTGTTTAGCTCAGTTTTGTGCTTCTTACAGAACTACACCAATTCATATTCCTCAAGTAGTCGGTGCTGTATCTTCACGCCCGTATGTGACCAGACACCAGCTTAGAGACACTGCTGCTCTGACATGGCAGATGATACAAATCCTCAGTGCTCATTGTAGAAGCAACAGCTTTACACAGTTACCTGGAAACATTATTTCAAATCAGCTGAAGCACAGCTTTGTACAGCAGAGCCCCCAGGCATGAAGGGACAGTGTCTCTGCCACATGCCCCCCGATCACAGCACAAGACAGCAGCAGGGGATCCAGGGCTCTCCTCTGATCACCACCGAGCAGCAACTACCTGTGACTGAGTGAGAAAAACAAGTAAACAGGACTAAAAGGGCAATTTGCTACAGCTGTGCCAGCCAGAAGAATGCATATGTAGTCCTTAGTGAGTTGAGTGCACTGCTCTGTCTTCTTGTTCAGCTCAATCAAAGTATCCCACAGGTGGGCTGTTACAGAACAGGAGCAGGAAAACTAAATCAGACAACACAACTTCCAAAGAGGGACGAACCTCAGTGGTGAAGAAAGAACATGAGAACTCTGCTGGCTTCTCCCATCCAGTGTCGATGTACTTTATATTCTCCCAACACAAAACTATGCACAAAGGATAAACAGCCCATAAAGCTACAAAAAGGAGCAATTCCAAACTAAACCACCAGGAACACCAAGAGAGTGCAGTAAGAAACACCTTGTGATGGTGCAGATACAAGAATAAACCACAGCTTTCCCAAAGGGTATACAGGGAATTTACCTAGATGGAACTGCCCAGGCTTAGGTCCAGTTTTAAGAGCAGCTCTGGTTCATTAGTGATTGCCCATAGCAAGACACAAACACCAGTGCCATGTGGCCACCACTCTGCTGCACAAGCAGAGCAGCTGGTGGCTGTGAAGGGACACAGGACTGCCACTTCAGCAGTGACAGGATCCTGAGGAAGGTGAGGGCAGGCACAGAACCACACACAAGTGTTGGAGGCACAGGCTGAGCTCTGTTTTCCCGGCAGGATGCCTGGCAGCTGCTGTCCCATTTCAGAGTGTCAGTGCCATGACTGAGGGGCAAGATAAACCAGTTGCATCACCACACCCTCCCCAGGAACGCGGCGCTGTCACTGAGCGCTCACCGCTGCACGCAGCAACACCAGGGGCAGGCAACACTTACTGCACAGCTGTATTTTACCCTGTTCATGAGGTTAGAAAGGATGTACTTTGTCTACAGTACTTAAAGACTTTTGAAAACCTAAAGCAATGGCAACAGTGTATTCATATCCATCCCAGTGAAGAACTGAGGCTACATCCTTTAAAGGTAATTCACTTCCACAAAGCTACTTATTTAAGCCAGCTGCACTCCAAGCTGTTAATAGTTGGACTCTGCTTACCTGTAGGATATGAAAGTTTAGATAAAGGTATTTGACATTAAAATCAGTTGAGAAAAACATCCTAATGAGTTCCTAAGCCTATTTGCTTTTCTTAGCATGACAGGCTTTACAATATTTCTTGCAATTCTCTGCTTCATGCTTTGTTCAAAACTTCCTGATTATACTAATAAAATAATGCCCAAAGCACACCAAAAATCTTTTAATAGAGTCAAAATTAAAGTACCGGATCTATTACACCACCCAGCCTTTCCCCTCCACTGGAGAAGCATTAGAGCCTTTGGACATCTCATTTCAACAAGAAGGTTATTTAGTTCTCGAGTTTGGAGTAAAGTATTTAATCGCCAAAGGATTTGCAAATTACACATGAATATGCATGTAGCACTTCTCACCATGACATAAATCCTATTGTATATTTATGAATGGATTGCTTTGCCTCTAGCTTCTACATGTATATAAACACAGGTTTTAATCTTCAATTCCTTACTCCCTCCCTTCTTTTTAAGAAGTTGCTTAAACAAATTTGCATTTTTTGAATCTATTACCTACAGAGTATTTCTTGCATTTTTTTTTTTTTTTTTTTTAAACTCCATAAACCTCTTTCTCCCATCAGGCAAAGTGCTTACTTATGAAAGGCTTTAAAGACCCTGTAAACATGGCCATAAGGGAAATAAGCAACAGTGTTATATGGCTTGGGAGAGAAAAAGTTGAAGCAACAATCATTGGAAAAAGGACTGCACCAGAGCTGGGAACACAAAGGTATAAAATGACAGGTCAACAGCTCGCCTTTGACTGCAAAGCCACTAGCTACGGGGGAGTAAACCCGCCATAAATACGGAGAATGCAACATAAATAATACAACTGTTGTTGTGAAACCCCTAATTCATACTGACATAACCTCATTATTCCCTACACCTCTGAACAGGCATCCAGGCTGGCCACAAAGCAGCTGGACCAAAGCAGCATTTCAGCTTGTCTTCAACAAAAAGAGGTAAGAGCACTGTCATTCAGAGTTGTCGCCACAGAACTGCCCAACTACTCCAGACAAGTAATTCAAGCAATAAAGCCTTTAAAGGGAGTTGTTAAAATTATTAAACTTTGGTTATTTCACTGCAAATCTGTTCAGTATTAAATCTGACTGTGAAGGAACACTTACCAGCCACACTCCATCAGAGGCAAGTGCCACAAGCAGATTTCCAAACATAAAGTTTACGGCTGTGAACACCACTTGGGCTGTTCTCGTTTTTGTTACTACCCACAGCAAACCCCCAACACCCAGGAGCTAACTGCAACAAATGCCACCTTCTTTCAAGGACCTGAGAGAAAAGCAGAGCAGCCTCCAGGCCCACCTTGCTGCCTGGGGCTGTGGCAGCAGCCACAGGGACACAGTGGGACATGGTCTGACACAGGACCAAACCCTCCCAGCACAAAGAGGCAGGTCTGAACCAGGCTGTGAACTGCAGCATGCTCAGCTGCAGAGGTGTGCTCTCCTTTTCCTGACAGGAAGGAAGAAGCACACAGCACCTGAACCAAACCCCACAGAGATGCATGGGAAGGACCCCCAGCCCAGCCAAGCTGCTGCAGATGCAACACAACTGTCAGAGCTGCCATCCAAAACTGCAGGAGCCTGCATCTGGGAAGCAGATAGAAAAGAAACCAGGAAGCATTCTGGGGTATTACCTATATACTGGACAAATAGAGAATAAAGATGAGAAAATTCAACACAGAACATTTGCTTTAGGGATAAGAGTGGCATTTACAAAAGATGTGTGAAAACAAGCCTGAGTGGAAGACTCTGTGACCAGTTCAGTTGCAAATTTGTCTTTGCAAACTAAGATTTTTATCCATGCAACCCTTTTGTAAATGACCACTCCAGGCTCCTGCCATGCACCTCTCCCCTTCCAGCCACACAATCTTTTCCTGAAAAGAAATCTTAAAAAGGAAGTGAGGAGTATTGCCCAAGGAATGTAAGAGAAGCAAATGAGATGTGCTTTAAGGAAGTATTCACATTCAGGTTATGTTTTCATTAGCATCAGGCAGATCATGCCAGATACCTTCTAAACTAAATTATTAGTAAGTCAGTTGTATGAGAAAGTCACCATGGCTGCCACACAGCAGTCAATAAGTAATTCACAGATGACAATGAATCTACCTTTGCTCAGAATTATAGACCATCTCAGCTGAGTTTTCACATCCAAATTTAAAAAGCAAAGCATAGAAAAGTTGAGAAGTCTAAGATACCCTAGAAAACTATAGTATCACAGAAAACCATGGGACATGGCAGAAGCCATGACATTTTACTTCCCTCCACACACAGATTTAAACAAGACAGAATAACACTCACTGAGGGCTGCAAAGAGATCTCCTTGCCAGACAAATCTGCCCATGTCTAGGATACTGGAAAACTTTTTGAGAACTAGCTGTTAAACAGCCCAAAGCCTTCTGTGTATGTGTCCATACAAGAATTAAACAGTGCCATCAAGGCAATAACTTGTGTTGAGTCTGATGATTAGCCCTTGTGGTGTGACATAAGGAAAGTGACATAAGACAAATAGCAAACCTGGCTTACTGCCTTGCTGGCTGACAAGCTATTTAGGTTAGCTGGATGTGGAGATGACTTCAAGGAATTTCAGAAAAATCTAAACAAGTGGGTCAACTGACAGCTGAAGTGGAGAGAGACCAGATGTTGAGAAATGTTGAATAATATACTGAATAGGAGAGTTTAACTTCCTTGTTCTCTGCAGGATTAACACACCACTAATCAAATACACCTGGGCATCACCACATTCATGCTCCAACAAAAAGCCTGTTCAAAGTGATGATTTAATTTCAAGTTTAACCATGCCAAAGCTCTGCAATACCAAATGTTATTCATGCTAAGAATATTTATTTAAAAAAAAAACCCCACAATTCAATATGAAAAGCTCACCTGGAATTAGATACAGTACAGGTCATCAGAATTTAGGTAAGTCTTACTATTTTTTTCTAAAAATATCCAGCACCACCCAAGACAGGCCACCAGCCTGAGATACCTCAGAGGAAACAAGCTGGATAATTCACAGAGCTGCATCACACATGACAGCCAAATACTTTCCATTATCATCCCCACCCAAATCCCCCCTTTGAGATAATTTGGATAAGCAGCTCAAATACAGACTCAACATCTCAAACAGTCCAACAATGGAGCCAGTGTCCATGATGAAGATGTCAGGAGATGACTCCTCCTCTTCACTCAGGGGCCAGGTGCTGTGGTGTGGCAGGTTTCTGCTGCCAAGCCATGGTGCTGAGCCCCTGGGAGGATGTCCCATGGGATTCATGCAGCTGATGGCCAAGGGGACAGCCTGTGCAGCTGTGCCAGCAGCATTCCTTCCATCCAGCAGCTGCAGAGGCTCAGCTGGCTCATGACATCCAAAGCTGTGCCCAGCACGAGCAACATTGACCACTAAATTATCCAACAGTGTGGTTTCACAGAGCACTTCTGGGGTTACCTACATTTTCCTGTGCTGCCTGAAGGGTCCAGAAGGTTATTTTACCCACTGCTGTTTCTCTGCAGGCCATCCTCCCTGTGGGGTAGGGCTGTGAAGGATGAAATAGCAGAGAGCCCTCTCCTTGGCAGGGAACTGCCCTTGTTCTGAGTACAAGGCTATTAAGGCAGTTGAAAGTCACATATGAGAAATCTGCAAGCTGTTGCAGGGTCATTTAAGCAATAGCTTCACTTACATTTCGGTTCAAAGTAGCTGTGTGACCATCTTACATCTCAACTCTGCACAGAGTAGATATGAATGACTGCCTCTTGCAAATCAATACTGTTTATTGCGTGCTTTAAATCAATAAAGCTTCCCTCCATAGAGTACATTCTTCTAAAATAGTAATTAGGCATTTGAGGAGAACCAAACAGTTTCACTAAACAATACCATTAGTCCTGAAACATCAGTTTGACATCTCAGCCAGAAAGCACTTTGTCAGAACTAATTAATCCCTACAGCACCTCCATGAGATTGAGAAAGCAATTCATCTGTTTTTCAAATGTGTTGGGTACTTATGCTGCAGAACATCGTGGCTGGGGTGGAATCCGTAAGTATCAGCATAAACTGAGAACAAACCAAGCCAGGAGAACCCATCCAAGAGCAGGAAAAAAACAGAGAACACTGACAGCTGTAGGATTTGGCTTCTTTGCATCCTCCTGTTACACACCAAACCTCCTGTGACTATCTGGAGAGTCTTCCAGATGCCACTTCACTGAATGAGTGGCACTGAAAAGCAATCATTTTTCTGTGGGGAGCAGTTTTGCCCACTGTTTGTTCAGGCAATTATCTATGCAGGTAGCTTTAAAGGGAGGAGGGAACAGTAACCTTAGGCTCTGTGAACAAGAACTGAGCTTAAACTGCTCAAATAAAGCCAAGTCCTCATTACCACAAGCAAAGCATGTAACCTTACTAAACAGGTCTCAGGAATGGCAAGCAGCCAGCATGGAAAGTATTTCTCTCCAAGGAAGTGGTCAATCTGCACAGCTCTCCTACAGGTGCATGCAGTAGCATTAGTCCACAAACCTGCAGGTGACTGAGCCAAGCTGCTGCCAGCCCTCTTTACTGATTAATTACTCCAGCTAACACTTGCCCTGCTGGTGCAGCACTCAAGGCTTCCAGGCTCAGGAGGACCAGCAAGGCTTTCCCAAGCCAGCTGTACGGTCTGTCCCTCTCCCTGAGGAAGGCTTGGAGGTGTCCCACAGCACACAAGGAGTGCCAAGCCCAGCCCAGGACGTTTCCCTGCAGCCAGAGGTGAGCTCAGCAGTGTCCCTGAGGCGTCCAGGAAGGCGCTGTGCGGGTGATGCTGCTCGGAATGCTGAGCACACAGCAAGGACAGCCTTGGCAGCCTGCAGCCACCTCCAGGAGCACACAACAGCAATCAGCTCCTAACAGGCTCCTCCAGCAACTGAGATTAGAGCCAGTCCCAAAAGGTGGAGTGGTGGGTCAGTGACAGGACCCCCCCGAGCCACCCAGCAAACTCCACTTCTTTACGTACACGTGATTTCATTAAACTGCTTTGGACAAATCTTTCCATGTCTTCCAATAAATTTTCTGGCACAATCTAGAGGAATTTAAATCAGATTCAGACATGGAAAATTTTGCTGCAAACTCATCTTCCCATAACTGTGCTAGATACAAAGCTGCCCTGTGAAGAATATCTTAGGGATATTCTCTGCCTCATTGCTGGTTTCACATGGGCTCCAGCAAGTGAAAATCCATTCTTCCTATAAAACTCAATCAGAAATCGTGGGGCAACTTTAAATAGGATTTGTAAAAGGCTAACATTTAAGTTTTAAAGCACCTGGGAACACCTCCTCAGCTGGGCTGGCAGAGAGCCTGAGCAGCTCAGGTGCCTGGGACAGTTTCACAAGTGCACCCCCAGCAGCATTCCTGGGTTGCCACCAGAGCCAGCCCCACTCCCACTGCCCCAAGCCTCCCAGCTCAGCCCCAGCTGTGCCACCATGAGTTTCTGCACAAGCATACACAACCTGGATCAACTGTTTGTAAATGATCCCAGAGAGAAAAATGGCATTTTTCAGCCAGTCCAGCTTCCAGCACTGACACAGAATTTTACTCACGCCCTGCACTGATACAGAATTTTACCCTGGCAGAAGCAGCAGCTTAAGGTGCCCCAAAAACAACAGCACCAAGCACCTGCCCCAGATGCCCAACAGTGCAGCCACCTCTACCCTGTAATACCCACATCTTCTGGAATTTACTAGCCAATTTCCTGCCATTCCACTGGATGGAGATCAAGATAACTATGCTGATATGAAAATATATGACCTACATTGGGATGGAGTTGTTGATTCCATTGCCAAGTAAGTTTCCAGTCAGTGGCAACTTCTAACTTCACATGCTGTCAGTTTTTGAGACAAAATTAAAGGAGTGAACTTGTGAGCAAGATGACCTTGCCAGAGCAGAAGATGAAGCTCAACCTACATATTCCTAAATAACGTGATTTATGGAGATTTCTTCAAAAGCACTTCTGATCCTTTAAGGCTCAGAATTCCCCAAGATGCATTAAAAAGCTGCTGAGCTGAACAAAGCCTCACATTTTTCTCTTTTTTTTTTTCATGTTCCATAGAGAAGCAAGATAAAATAATGCTTTTTGTCATTCTAAAGTCACTGCCAACATCCTCTCTCTACACACGTGTGCATACCACACCTTTAGCAGTGATGCCCTTGTTAAAAAGCATCACACCTGTTGTTTTCAGTTCCCTGCCCAGTGTGAGGTGAGTTTACACAACTGAGGATGCACACTGGCTCTGAAGGCAGTCCCTGCTGTCTTTAAAACAATCAGGCCTGTCTGTGGAGACTGGGGAAGGNTCAACCCCATCTTCCCCCTGCCCCCCCCTCCCAAAAAAACGCAGTCTGATCTTTCATAACTGAAGTGGTGTGATGGATTTCAGCTCCAACCCACTTTTCCAATTTACAGGTGCATCCTGAGCTAACTCATTTTGGAAGACACTTGATATTAACAAATTAAAATAATTTCAAGTGTCACAACAATCTCACTTGCTATCCTTGTCTCCTTATGTATTAGCACCTACATAAACCAATTACTGTGGAAAAAAGTGAGAACAGCACAAATCCTACACATTAGGACACCTGTTCCAAGAGGTGGCATTTGGATGACTTTGAAGACTGCATTTTTGTCAGTCCCTTCTGTACTTGTGGAAAATGGTCATCAGCAGTTTCTATGGGCACACACTGAGCTGCCTGTTCCCTATAAAGCTGTCAGCTATTTTGGGGAATGCAAACAGGAGAAAGCAGCAGATTCACATATGTATATGACAGGGTGCTTAGCTAGATATCAGCAAAGAAAGGCAACAACAGGCATCAAACCAGCAGCCTTCAGCTGCATGACCTGTGCTGCTGGCACTGATGAAAGAGCATTTCTCTCCCCTGGTTCTTCTATCTTGGAGAATTTTTCTCTCTTCTCTTTATGCTTACTGATATTCATCTACAGGAGAGCCTTTTGTTCCTGCTGCCTTTCACTGCCCTCCCTTCTTCCAGCCCTTCTAAGGATTCTCACATTTAGGTTAGCTATAGCAGCTTTATTCCACTCATTAAAGTTATTCTACATTTAAGCAAGTAATCCAAGAAGTAGACACTTACATATGAATTTTCAGCACAATGCTCACATTTCCAAATCTTTAATAAAGGCAATTTGTAGCCCAAGTGTGCAGAGGAGACTGGGGATGAAAAGCTTAAAGACCAGAATAATGCAGAGGAGACAATGCTCTGCAGCATTTCTCATAAAGCCTAGAAGGGCACAGTTAGATGATGGTGCTCTCCATATTATAAGCCTGGCTTTTCTCCACTAAAATCCTCATGCTCAGCCAAGCTGAGTCTCCCTGAGTAAACAGGTGGCCCTAACTATTTTAAATACAGAAGATCTTACATGTGACACCACAGGCACTGGCCCTCAACCTTGGAAAATCTCTTCACCAAGGCTCTGCTTTGGAGGTTCATACTGGAAAAATCTGTGTGTGGAGTAGGAAGGGAATTTAGGTAGCAAATGCAAAATCTGGGCTTTTCCTTAATGAACATCTCCCAACCCTTTACAGCAACAAGAGCCTTCAAGAAATGAACAGCTATCAACTAATGCATTGCTGCCTCCCAAAACTGAAAACATCTGATGTTGTTTAGTAATTTCACCAAAATTAAGTTACAATTGCCCCTATTTCAATAGCTTTCATTCTCAGCAGGAGTCCAGTGATAGAAGTGAAATGAGTTCAGTCAGCTCCATCTAAAATAACCCAGAAAAACCTGCTTACACCACCAGGTCAGTAGGAGAGTACAACACAAATATTCAAGTGTGGGATGGATTATCAGGAATGGCCAAATTTTCACTCCATCCAGAAGCTTCTGTGTTGAAAGACAAGGAGAAGTTAAAAAAAATTTATCCTTGTACAAGACATACAAGACAGTCTGAAGGAGAGTAGAAGTTCCCCTAAACCTGGTGTAAAGAGCCCAAGGACAACAAATCACTGGAACAGAGATTCCCATCTCTAATCCTCACTTCTGAGGAAAGCTGAAATCTCACTCAGGGCACTCTGCTGTTCAAGTGCTGCTCATGCTGATGCTTAAGAACAGGCAGCAGCTGGTGCTAAAGTTTTGAGACACCACTGGTATTTTCTGTTTGGCCACCAGCACAGCAGCTTCCAGAGGTGCACCCTCTGTGTTAAGAAAGCAACTGAGACAGCTCTCTGGCATGGTTTACCAGCTGGTCTGTACTGGTGCAGACCTGAAAGGTCATGTTTAGTTTTAAAACCAGGAATGACAAATTTTCTCCCCCAGCTCAATAAGGTTTGATCTCCTGTCACGCTGTATTAAATTCCGGAATTATCTAATTTTCAAGGAGTCTACCAGAAAAGTCAGCTATGTGAGCTTCCTCTTACAAAAGGGAAAATACAGGAGGCTTATGGTTTTCTCCCCCATCTGTTCAGAAGAATTGCCTTAGAGCTTTTTAACCTGAAATTCCTGTAATGCAAAGTACCTTGATTCTTTTCTGTTACTCCATACCACAGGGACAGCAGCAGTTAAATCACAAAATTCTTCAGATTATTTAATCTCAGGTGATTTCCCAAAATGCTCCAACACCCACAGGTGTCTCAGGACTACTCTGAGTCTTAAAAGGTACAAGGTAAAAGTTCTGTGGCATGCAGCTGCTTCAGCCAGGGCTCCAGGCACCCGAGCATCACTGGGGCCAGCTCTGCAGGACAGTGAGATGCCACCAGGGACCTCTTCCTGGCACAGCCTAGCAGCCCCTCTCACCAACAGCCCACCCACAGGACTGCAGTCATGGGGTACACAGGAACTGCAAAAGCACCAGCCCAGCTTCTGACCTCACAGCCCAAGGCCAGCTGAGGTCCCACCTCTCACTCCTGCCTGTCCTTCCCTGCTGCAGACCCCCCTGTGCCCACAGCCAGGTCTGCTTCCCTGGCAGCCTGTTAAACCAACCTCAGCAGGACTGCAAACATGCTGCACAAAACAATGGGATGGCCCATGCCCTGCAGCTAGATGGTATCCCTGCTCATGTTTATTTCCACTAAATTAAGCTAGAATGAAAGATTTAGAGAAGGTTTAAAAACCTGTGTTCTATCTTTCACTACCAGCTGCTGCTCGCTGGTCAGGTTTACAGAGGTCCCCACTGACACTGGGTTTAGAGTGAGCCCTAACAAACACAATTACCTCCACATTCCTCAAACTTGCATTTCTACAGCCATGTCACCCAATATCTATTGCTTTTTGCTGGATTACAGACAGAATGTATAAGGACAGCACACAGAACACTGCAGCAAATTCACAAACCAACGTCTCAGCTGCAGCAACTTTAAATAGGATTTGTAAAAGGCTAACCTTTCAAACATTTAAGTTTTAAAATACAGGATAAAGCTCAATGTTCAGTGTGTACATCCAAGTTCACTCCCCTGCAGGGAGCAGGCATCTTCTTCTGACCTGAGCTGATGAGAAATCCCCCATCAACTGGTTTTCACAGGCAGTGGTAATTACTTGCAAAAGAAAACTTCTTCCCTGTATGGCAGAGGAGAATTTCAGCTCATAAAAGCTCACGGTCCATCAGCTATGGGTGAGTGCTGTGTCACACAGCTGTTCTACTGTGGACCAACAGACTCTTCAAAACCTTCCAGATTTTCAGGGGCAGTGTCCAAGGCAGGTTGTTGCCTTGGAAGCACTACTGGAAGATGACTCAGATGCAAAGCTCTCAGGGCCACGTGTATTCAGGTTTATTTCTATGTGCACAACAAGTGTCATGTGATAAGAGTTATCAGAATGTGTCTGATTATTCTCCTCTGGCAGTGGTGAGCAGGTAATGATTCTGCAACAGCTCAGTCCACATGGCTAAATAAGGCACCCATTTAGTCATTTCTGTCATTCTTGAATCACTAACCAAGGACACAGAGGAATTTTTATAAGCCTGCATTAAGCCTATTAAATTTCTCTCTCGTCTTCATTCTCTGAACAAAATAAATGCCAGGAAAGCATTCCTAATTTAAGCTTCCATTGACTTTTATGAAGGTTAAAGAAACACCTTGGAACAACTCTGTTACTGGCCCTTCTCAAGCACATTCCTACAACTGAACCCCCAGAGGAGTTCCAAAGCCCTGGCTGGCAGCAGGTTACACTTGTGTACAGTACACACAAGGATTATTCCTGGAATGCAGAACACTCCTTGAAACCTCGTAAAACTGGACAATCATTCACTTCTATGCTTAACAAAAAAACCCATCTAAGTAAACAGAGTGAAGGCAAAGTCCTGACATCCCACTAAGAACAGAAGCCCCTTCAAGGAACTGATGGCTGGAGCAAGGGGAAGAAAGGAACACACATTCAGGAACTGCACTTTCTACCCCCCAACAAGGAAAACGCTCACTGTCAGAAGGGAAAGTGTGTGAAACTGACCAACGACAAACTGCAGAGTTCGGTTTGTTACAATTTCCAACTCGCTAGGACGGATTTCTGAGTTCCAGTTTCTGGGAATTTCAGCTAACAAAGCATTAAATGAGAAATTTAAAAACTTCTAGTTTCAATGGTGATCCAGTAGTGGAGCTTCCTGAACGTTCAAGCTCCCGAGCTCTGGCTCACCATGACTGCCTCAAGCATGGAACTACAACATACTATGACAATGTTGCTTGAAAATGACCTCGGTCTTGAGCAGCACCCCGTTTTCTGTTTATCTTACTTTTCTAAGTGAGTGATGCAGGAAAAGAAGTACTCAGAGCAAGCAGGAGCAAGGGGATACCGCAGGGAAGAAGGCGGCAAAGAGAGGTGATCAGAGACACACCCTGAAGTCAGTGACCTCCGCGATGGCCAAGCTCGATAAGGCCACGCAGCCGCTCGCAGCGGTGGGCCACGATGCGGGACAGGGCCCGCCGACACCTCTGCCACCCCGCCTTGTCCCTCCGCACCGCACCGAGCCCCCGCTGCTCCCCTGGCGTGCCCCGGGCGGGCTCCCAGCCCCGCAAGGG
>WEIU01006568.1:70223-135714 GCA_013389925.1 Aegithalos caudatus | reverse complement strand
GGGTGGCCCGGCTCAGCCGTGGTGGGCTCCCCGCAGGGGCTGGCGGGGGGCCAGGAGCCGCCGGAGCAGCCCACGGGGGTGTCAGAGATGACTTTCTGTGGGCTCCAGAGGGAAAGCTTGAGGCAGCTCGCAGTGGATACACTTCGTACCATGGGGAAGCCGGGTTATAAAAGTAGTTAGGGTGGCACAGCCAGTCCCCGTACAGCCACCCGCGCAGGGACGGTGATGGTGCCCACCTGCAGGGCACGGACCCTTCCTGAGCAGCCGCTGCGGTACCCGAGCCTGGCTCTGGCACGGCTGCCCTGCGGTATGGAAGCAGCGATGAGGACGTGCCCTCTCTCCCCAGGTTTCAGTCATTTCGGCCCGTGACAAAGTGTCCCCGCAAGAGCTGCTGCGGCGGGGCCGTGGGCTGGGTGCCGTGCCCAGCGGGGCAGGAGCGCGGTTTGTGTGGGGTGGCACTTTCCCTGCAGAGCGCCAGCCAACGCCGCGTTCCTACTGCCGAGGGCGGGGGGAAAAGCAAGAAGTTGTGTAGAGCTGCAGCTATTGAAACAGCAGAATGGAGCAGGGATCCCTGCCAAGCACAGGGGTGGAAAAGGAAACTGGAGGATGGGAAGAGGGGAGCCTCGAAAGGCTGGAGAGGAAAAGTAAAAGTGAAAAAGACAATTAGAAATAATATCTCGCTTTTGTGCCAGGTTTTGTGGGATTTTTTTTTTTTTTTTTCTCTCAGGCTTTCTGTCAGCCTGCTGGGAGTCAGAAGTGTTAATTCTCTGGAGGCCGAAGCAAAATGTGGTAGCAGTTGGCTGATGCAGTGGTTGAGCAGGGAAGAGAATGAAGACAAGTAAAACTGAAAGTGAGGCGTTTGGAAAATAGCCTGGTTTAACCCCATTTTACCTGAAGCCAGACATGGTGTGGGCTACTAAATAAATTGCTTTTATCAACAGCACTGCACACAAGGCTTTCGAATTAATAATAAATGACGAATAAAGGAATAAACACTGTTTCTGTCCACAGCTCTTGTGGTTTCTTTCGGCAGCGCTGGGAGCAGAGCCGCTCCAGCGAGCAGAGTCCGGAGCGCCGGGAGCCCTGGGCCCGCGCCAGCGGAGGGCACTGCCTTTCTGTGGGGCACCGGGATACTCACCGCGCCTGCTGCTTTCTTCTCTGCTTTTAATTCCCTGGATAATGGTGTTTCTCTCTTTGTCAAAAGCTCAGCAAAGTGCTTGAGACATTTCAAAAGGGGAAATGTGGCAATAGGGGAAAAAAAAAAATCATCAGCAATGTTTTTAAATATTATGAGAGAATGACCCTTTCTTTTCCAGATGTCATCAACGCTATTTAGGAAGAAAGTAATTGTATAATTTTTTTAACCTAATTGCTTTTGAAATAAATACCTTAGAAAATATTTGCAGGTAGTTCTGACTCAAGTAAAAAGATTTTACTTGTCCCCTCCTCTTTATTTATTAACTCAGAAAAAAAAAACCAAACCCAACCTGTCATTGAACCACATGAATTTATAAATGTAATCAGGAATGTGCATATGGTAACTTACTCCCTTTTACCACTTACACTCACAACAAAAGAATTCAGCGTTATCAGAGTCTGTTTGAACTGTAAAACAATAAACAAACAGGCGATTGTTTTCTCATGAGCAAGGACGGTTTCGTTTGTAGGTAAGCTCTTACCTATGTGGAAAGGAAGAACAGAGAACAAAGTCTGCAAAAAACTATTTTTTTTTTTGCCCTGGGGTCAATATCTCCAGCATGACCTCATGTGCTGCACCTCCCAATGCCACCAGAGTCCACACCAGGCTGGTTACAAACTGCTCAGTAACAGGAGCTGCCTTTATCTGCTGGTGGTCTCTGTTTTAGAGGAGCTGCTTGCTTGATACTCAGTTTTCTTTTTCCCTAATGCATTCAAAAGTCTCTAATTTTGTACTCGACACTTGAAGCTCTATTCTTAATTGAGTGCAAATAACAAAAACTCAAAGGTGAAAAGTGGCTGAAGCACAATATTGGTCTCTTAGCCACACCTTCAAACATCTAAACTGAAATAGGAGGAAAAATGGGTTTAAATTTAATTACCAGGAAACAATTACATTTAGCCATTTTATTTTAAAAATTACAACTGCATCAATTACAACTACATTTTATTTAAAACCTCCAGTTTTTTTCAACTTGAAACACAGTATCACTTCTGTGGAGAGCTCCCTTACAGTTCTAGAAAGCCTCTTCCCTATCCTGCCCACCCCCAAAGTGTATGTCAATATTTTTCCATTTTCAAATGGAATTTTATTTTTCAGAATGGTCAAAAGCAGGTTTGGAGGAATGTTTCATTGTGGAAGTAACCAGAAACCTTCCCACTTTCAGAAGCTGTTTCCAACCCAGCAGGAAAAGCAGAGGTGCCCAGGAGGCAGGGAAGAATGCACACAACCTGCTGTACTTTCCAGTACCAACATGAAAGGGATTTTCTGTAAACATTGGCAAAGCCACTTCATTGTTTTCTTTCAAACTGCTCCTTAAAAGACCCATTGCTGGAGGCCTGAAAGAAAAAAAAAAAGGCAGCTGACATCCGCAAAGCCATCCTGGTGCTCTGGCAGGTGTTGGGTGTCCCGCTGGTCCTGGCACTCCTTGTTCCAGACGAGGCATCTGTCCCTGTGCTCAGGGCACAGGGAACGTGTGGCACAGGGCTGCCCCTCAGTGCAGGGAGGCTGAGGAGGGATGTGGGGGATGTGGGGGATGTGGGGGATGTGAGGGATGGGGAGGGTCAGAGCTCCCTGGGGCAAGGTGGCCATTAAACAGGGCCCCTGCAGCAGCTGGATTTCCCAGTACACCAGGAAACCTGCTGGCTGGATTCCTGTATGCTTTGTCTTCTTGAAAGTGGGTCATAAGAGGTCCCTTGTTGTTGTTGGACATGAAAATTAAGAGCTTGACTCCTGTTAGAAGAAATATCAGAAGGCTTTATTTACTGTTTTGCACAGCCCATTTATAACATGCTGCACTGAGGAATCGTGTAATTGGTCACTAAAGACAACACTCCTCTTCCTTGGTTAAATAATAGAAGCAACACCTATGAGAGGGTTGTATGAGAAAACTAGTGTGTTATGAAGAGATAAAGACTATTTACATTCGCCATCCTTGAGAGGAATGGATTCTCTGAAGAGAAAAAGAAATCAGCTACTACAGGCTGAAAACTCCACAGACTCAGAAAATCAGACCCACAGTCCCTGATTAGTTTGTTCATGAAACAAGATACAATAGCATCACACAGATTCATTGAGGTTGGAAAATACCTTTAAGGTGGTCAAGTTCCCTGTGGTGGTGGGGCCATTACACAGGGCTGTATGACCCGGGTGAGGCACTGCAGCCTGTGGGACAGTCCCCAGCCACTCCTGAGTCAGGGTTCTACCAAGCCATGGGTCAATATTTACACCCATGGTGCAAACGTTCAGTCCATCCCCTGCCACGGGCAAGGCTGGCTCCAACAGGGCAGCATCCTTGCCAGCATCCTTAACAGGACAGGAAACCTGTGTCAGGTGAGCTCTGCCCCCGAGGAACAGGACACATTGCAGGACAGCTCTGACAGCTCTTGTGATGCCTGCCACAAACACGTCACTCGGCCACGGGTTTACTCTGCGCTGCCTTCCCGATCCTTGGCACTTTGTACACCTGCATCAAAGATCTTTATCTTTCAGCAAACAAGCCTGCAGTGAGGGAATAAATTCCTGACTATGACCTTTGGGTGCTCAGATTTTTTTTCAGCTACGAACAAAACAGGTTTGGGTGGTTTTTTACCCCCAAATAACCCATATCTCTGTTGCTTTATTAAGCCCTGTTGTGCCCAGTGGAAGCACTGCCATCACACCTCGACATTGCTGAGAATTTCAGGTGTCTGTGTTCCCAGAGTGTGTGGCTATGCCTTGTCACACGCTCTAGGAGCTGGGTGTGTGTCTGTGAATCTTCTTTGCAATAATCGGGAGCTGCTTAACTCATCTGGGAGACCGCTCCAGTGAATCCGGAGCTGTTCGTGCCCGGCTGTCCCCTGCGGGGCATCAGCAGCTCCTGACAGCTGCACCCAGGTGTCACCCAGGGGCCACCTAGGTGTCACCCAGGGGCCACCCAGCCCTCACCAGTGGCCGTGGGGCCGGCACTGAGCTCCCCAGCCGAGGTCTGCCCTCGGCTGCCAGCCCTGGCCCTGTGCATGGGACTGGGGAACGGGGCCAGACAGTCACTCCCAGGCATAAAAGTTTAAAAATAATGGTTAATAAATCTCTATCAGCCTGTCACGGACATCACATCAGGCAGAAAAATCAATCGGTTTGGTTATATACAGCTTTTTTTCACTGGCTCATTATTTGCTCAGAAGTCAGGGAGAACTCCTCCCTCCAGCGGGATTGTCCTTGTCACATGTCAGCTCCCGAGGCACGGCGCTCCACCTTTCTGCCCTGAAAATGAGCACTTTGGCATTCCTGCCAGCAGGACGTGGCCTGCCCGAGCAGGAGCCCCCCGCCACCCCAGCGGGCGTCCCGCAGAGCGGGCGGGACAGGGGGACACGCACAGGGCACGGCAGGGCCGGAGCTCACCGGGGGCGCCTGGGACAAGTGTCCTTGGCTGCGCAAGGAAGGGAGCTCCTGCCCGTGTGCAGCCTGTGACAGCAGTGTCCCCAGCGCTCTGGTGATGCCCCCTGAGCCGCACACACACCCAGTGGCACCGCGGTGTGTCCCCAAAACCAGCTGGGGATGGATCCGCACGGACCCCGCCGTGTGCCTGGGCTCTGCCCGGCCGGGTTGTGCTCCGAACAGCTGGGACTGTTCTGTCGGCGAGGCTGTCCCGACACTGCCGTAGGCCGGCAGGGCTCTGCAGCGGGATTTCCGAGCCCTCTGCTCCCTGTGGAGGGGCGGCTCGGCGGCCGGGCTGGGGCAGAGCTGCGGCGAAGGGACAGGGCCGTGGTCCCTCCGCGGGGAAAGCGGCGGGGCGAGGGACACCGGGCTGCTCCCGGGAGCAGGCGGGCGGGACAGGGCCAGCAGCCCTGGCAGCCTGTCCTGCTGCCTCGGCAATCTGTGCGGGGCCACAGCTGGCTGCGGCTGCCACGGGCAGGGCACGGGGGCCGTGCGTGTCGGCGGAGCAGGGCCGGGTCAGGGAGCAGCAAAAGGAACGCGGACACCCCTGTGCCTTGCGGGAGAGCCGAGGCTGGTGGCACTGCCAGGATGTTCCCTGCTGGCTCGGAAGTGCCATGGCAACCGGGGGAGGTTGGAGGCAGAGCGGCTGATAAAGCGCAGGGTCTTCTGCCGTCCAGGGGCACAGGCTGCAGGAAGGGGCTGCTGGAACCTCGTGAGGATCAGCAAAGGGAAATTCAGACTCCTGCACGTGGGCAGGAACAACCCAAAGCACCCCAGTATGAGCTGGAGGCCACCCAGATGTAAAGGAGCTTTCCAGAAAAGGACCCGGGGGACAACGAGTTGATCCTGGGCCAGCAGTGTGTTTTTGTGGCACAGTGAGCCAGCAACATCTCGGGCTGGATTTGCCAGGGCATCACCAAGGGGCTGAGGAGGTGATCCCTCCCCTCTGCTCAGCACAGGGAGACGTGGTTGGAATGCTGGGTCTGCTTCTGAGTGACCCTGTACAAGACAGACATGGATTTGCTGGAGAGAGCCCAGCAAAGGGCAGTCAGATAGTGAAAGGACAGGAGCATCTGAGATAGGGGGAGGCTGAGGGAGCTGAAGTGGCTCAGGGGTGATCTAATGGTTATTATCTGAAAGGAGGAGTAATGACAAGAGAGCCAGGATTGTCTCAGTGGTGCCCAGTGACAGGGCAAAGGAAAAACGCAAAGGAAAAAATACAGAGAGTTCTAGTTTAACATAAGAAATACTGATTTTGCTGTATTCTGAGCACTGAATAGGTTCCTGTTGCCAGCCTTGAAGATACTCATATCTCAGCTGGACATGCCCTTAACATGGGGTTATCCTCACCTGGGCACTAGAACCAAAGAAAGAGCTGGACTCCAAGCCCTCCACCAGCCTCCACCCACACCAATCCCTGCTTTTCAATACAGGCCCTGTGCTAAGTGTGAAAACTCTCCTCTTATGTGCTTTGTCCTGAGTTTTTTAATAACTTGCCTTCCCCACCTGGGCAGAGACCAAGGCATTGAGATGGGTATGTTTTCTAAAAGACCACTCAGCCTTCAGAGGCAAGCAGGAATCTGGTTTTTTTTTATCTCTACAGAGAACTTCTGATAGATTAAAAAGTCTGATTTATCAAGTAGAGCCTATTGAGTCAGTGACCATTGCCAGCAACTAAAAATGAGATAGTTGAATTACTGATTTATAGCACCAATATTCCTTAATATTTTACTTCCATTTATGTGATGGTTGCAGCTACTGGAGTTTGAGGACAGGGTATTTGACACAGTCACAAGGCCTGGGTTTTAGCAGTGTAGTCAGTGGTACAGCCTGGAGTCCTGCTGGCTGATTTTCCTTTTGTATGCAACCACCAAATTAGACTAAAGCCTGCCAAAAGCTGTCATCTACAGATGAAAAACTTCTGTAAATACAATTTCTCCAATAGCAATGCTGCTGAGCTGCTGCAGCAGAGCACGGACAGCATTACAGAGCACTGCCTGCCACCTTCTGTACTCATGATGGCTTAACTGCCACTTCCATTGTAAATCCTATTTGTTAAGGATTTATAAATTGGCTGCATTCATTTGCTTGTCTGAAAGTTGGCACACAGCTCTCTCCCGTGGTGTTTTTACCACATTTTACTTCATTACTTGCTTTTTTTGTCCCCCTCCTTGGCTCAGAAGTAGCCTGACTGTAACCATTAAATTCTCCCAAGATGCTACAGAAGCTTTTAAACAAACAAGGAAATGAGGGGAAGACTAACTTGTGACATTAGATGTGTGTTTTGAAGAGCAACACCCCATTCCTGCTGGAGGAGGTGTGGGGAAGCCTGGGCAGGGCTGGTGGCACTTGCTGAGCTCCAGGTGAACTGGAGAACATGGGTGGTGCAGGGCATCTGCTGGGCACTGACTCTGCCCCTGGTGCAACCCCCACGTCCAGCAGGTTAGAAGAGGCTGCTGGGGCTGGTGGAGGAGAAGGCTGGGCAGGCTGCAGGGTGCTGGCAGGCAGATCCTAGACTGTGTGTGGGAGAGGCTGGCAGGGTGCAGTCCCTGCCCTCCCTGCCAAGCTGTTTTCTTGCTGCTGTTCTGCCTCGGGTACCTGAGCACATCACACAGGTGCCTCCACCCTTGTGTTTTTGCTTATTTTTGGTGATTGTGGTGGGGAGGCAGAGCTGTCACAGGGAGCTGTCAGTCAGCTGAGACCCCACTGTGAGGGTGCTGCAAAGTATTCTGTGGTGACTTCTGTGTGACCCAGTCTTGCTGCTTGCTAAATGCCACCTGCTCTTCCCAGCAGCTCAGGTAATCACCTGCCAGGTGCTGCTGCTGTAGACACACACAGATCATGACCACAGCTCCAGCTGTGCCCAGCACTGCTGTGCTGGGTTAGGTAGAAGCAGAAAAGGCTTTATCAGCACAGGGAACTTGGTACTTTGACAGTGGCAATGGTATTTGCCTTCCTAGATCTCTTAGTCATGCTCAAATGTTGCATAAAACTGTGCTCATTGGGGAGATGACAGACATACAGGGGGAGGAGACAGAATTGTTCTGGTATTATTGACCTAACCAAGCAGTTACAGCATACAATATCTATCTGTGTATTGGTACAAGCAACAGCAGAGCCTTCAGAGACAGACCCTGCCCAGTGGAGCCACCTGCCCACGCTCCTTCACTGTTTTCTGTGGGCTGACAGTGGCTCTAAGGCTCTGAGATCTTGCTGCCAGTTCAGAGATGTGCAGAGTGAAACATCTTTCCAGCTGTGTCAGCATCTGTACTGTGGTGCATGCTGACCCTCTTCTGTAGCACAGCCCTTGGAATTTGGTGCCACAGAGGTGGAGAAGTGAGTTTGGTTCCAGAGGAGTGACAGGCTTCAAATGCAGTCAGTACTACTTAAAATTAAGTAATCCTTGTAAATAAGGAGCTTTTATGCTGCAGCCTGTACTGAAGAGGCTGGGAAGGAACTTACATTGTTGGCAGAAAAGTTCAGAGGCAGCTCAGAGGCAGAGAGGTCCTGGTACCTCTTCATTACAGCTGCTGTAATTTGTAAGGTAAAATCCCCCCTTTGAACTGAGTCACAGTTCAAAGGTCACCCAAGTTTACTGACCTTCAAGTGGGGTCCTCATGCAAGATCACCAGATGAACACAGGACAGTACAATTCAGTGACTGAGACTTTACCTTTGGAGTTTCTTAGGGCTGTGTGTTGAACATATTCCCATGTTAGAACATTATTGGCTGCTTATTTAAGAACTGTTGTGAGTCTGTTGTCAAAGTGGTGAACCTTATGGAAATTACAGCACAAAGGAGTTAATGCAAATTATTCAGTGGTATTCAATCCTGATGTGGTTTTCTTGGACTCTTAGGAAATGACCAACAAGCATGAAGAGCCTTGGAAGGCAGTGCCATGGCTGTGTTCAGGGCAGGTAAGGGATATCTGGCCCCTCTATTCTTACAGCACTTATGAGCCTGGACTACATGAAGATCAGGGACTTGGCTTACAAAGGCAGAATGGTGTTGGCACAGTCTCTTCTAGGGGGAAATTTCTGAGAGGCTGCATTTCCCAAGGGATGGGAGCTGAAAACTGGAAGTTGCAGAGCCAGGCTTCCATGCAGGTTTCAGTCTGGCTCTGTGCACTCTCAGAGCCCAGTGTGTGCTCTTGTGTCAGCCACTGCACTACTGGTAGGAAAAAACAAACAAACAAACAAACAAACCCCCAAACAAACCCTAAGTGGTTCCTTCCCTTTATTTATTCCCATGAGTAGTGTGGATCCACTGGTGTGGCCCAGCTTTAGGAGAAATGTCTGTGTGTGCCTTGATCCAAGAGACACAACCCCCAAGCAAGGCTGACAGGAAACAGCTGGGGACTGGGCAGGGCAGGGGCAGGAGGCAAAGGCTGGTACCTCTGGGTGTCTCGTGGGCAGAACTGCCATCATGTGGCCAAAGTGCCACGGCTGCCACCTCCAGAGCCAAAACACCCGTGGTGGGGAGGAGCAGGGAGTGCTGAGACACATGCTATACCCACAGCCAGTCCTCTCTTTGAGACAAGTCAGGAAACAAAACAGTTCTTTTTTCCAAGCTGAAATGCAAAATTGTAAACACTAAATTCCTTCAGTTACAGCAATCCAATAGGAAAAAAAGAAAATGTATTCTAACATTGATTTTCCATCTGTTTTTAGCATCAAACAGAAGCCTATTCTTGGATTCCTGCTCTCTGCAAACAACTCAGCTTGCACTCAAGTGAGTTGGGAGGGCAAGCCCATGTTCATGGTGCTTAGGCTGGCCTGTTTTGTGCCTTCCCACAGCCAGGAGTGCTTTTCAGGCCAGGTCCTTTGAGGGTGCCCTTGCTCTGTCCTGGTCACAGTGCTGTTGGGGACACAGACACTGTGTCACTGGTAAAGACACCACTTAGCTACTCCCTCATAAGAAGAATCCAGTTCACGTCTCCTTGGCAGTGCTTTAGGTTAAGCATCTGTTCCATATGGAAAAGTGTAGTGAGGAAAAGCAAGAGCTTTGAGAGGAGCAGGAAGGAGTCTGAGGTGAGGAAAGGGAAGGTTGTGGAAATAAAAAGGGAGAAACAGATGCTTCAAGAAACAGGAAACCCAGATGGGACCATACATACCCAGACCTGGCTGGCTCTGGCCACACCAGTCCAGTTATCTCCCTCATTTTTTAAGTGAAAACTCCTTAGAATGGGCTCTACCAGCCAGATGTTTTTTTCCAGACACGAGGGAATTCAGCTCTTTTGTTGTAATTACAAAAAATACAGTAATTCTTCCAATTTCTTTGGTGCACCACATGAGGTTCTCTAAGTCACTGGACACAGTGCAGTTCACTTGCCAAAAGGACAGGCTGGGTAGTCCATGTAGATGGGAGTGAGGCTGGGGGTCTGTATGGGAACACAGGGAAAGTGTCAGAGCTGGGAGTGACCTCTGTCAGGTCCAGCACAACTCTAAGCTGGGCCTAAGAGCTCAAGGGTATTGCTGGAGCTTTCCACATGGCCTGTGCTGAGCTGCACACTGGCTTTGGAAACTACTGCTAGTCCTGGATCAATGATCTCTGGTGAGAATTTAGCACCATCTCCCAAAACTCTGTTTAAGAACATCCTGATGGTGTATGTTAGTTGCAAAAGAGATGAGTAGGGAGTGCATCCCCTGAAATTTGTTACATCTCCTCTGATAGTCATTAATATTCAAAGGATGCTTCCCTTTTAGCTTAACTGAGTTGCCTTTTGAAGTCCTGTTCTGAAGAGTTTCAGCTTTAGGAGAATGGTAACAGAAGGAAGGACACTGGGGACTGTGCGACAGGTTCTCATTTCAACCTCCTCAAACTGCAAGAAAAATTCTTTCCCAAAATATGAGCTAAGCAGCTTACCAAGACAGGGCCAGGTAATCCTGACAAACTGCAATAATGCAAAGTGTCTCCACTTTGTGATTTCATATTTTATTCCCCCTTTAAAAAAAACCACTTCCTTAAGAGCTTTCACTTGTAAAGAACAAAATAACGTAACATCACTCCTTCAAGTCCTTCAGCAAAGAGAAACACCTGCAGTGATGGACAATCAAGACTTCATCTGAAAATGCAGCCAGACTTCCTCTTCAGAGGATGAGTAAGAGGGTTGGGGGTGCCCATGGGGTGCCCACGTAGGTGTAATTCCCTGGCAGTGCTGGGTGGCTCTCATTTGCACAGGAAAATTAGATGTGCTTTCTGAGTGCTCCAGGTGTTGCACCACACAGGCACTGAACTGTTCAGCTTTAAAAATGCCCTGGAGTGAATTTATGCCCATAATCAATTCAAGCATCTCTGTTGCTATCATGAATCATTAAAAACCTCATTTGCAACCCCAAAAGCAAAACTGTTCTCAAAATTAAGTAGAGCTCCCCAGCTACATACTTAAATGAGATAAAAGCGGCAGGGCTCTGGGTGATGGATGGCTCCCTTTTATCATCACCAGGAGTGACTGTTTGCTTAGGAGAGGGTCTTTGATCTTACCTCCCATTTTTAAATGTGGTAGAAATAAGCAATCTCCCAAAGAAGACAGATTTCATGGAGACTTCCTGGCTCACAGCACAGCCTTGCATGTTCCGTTTAATATTATGTTACTACATTTTCAAACTGTTTAGAGGTTACTTCAGTGCAATTAAACTAATTCCAGAGTTGAAACACAGCAGTTTGAGGGCTGCTAGTCACGAGGTGCAGAGAGGGCATTCCTAAAGCATTTACCAATTTTCTCCTGTGTCCTAAGCAGAGTTTTGGGTGATGTGTGTGAAGGACTTTGCTTGCCCAGAGATCAAAGGACCAGCCCCCTGCAGGATCCATGGAACCGCAGGAAGTCATTTCCACATACAAAATGCTGTGTGCATTAGAAACAGCCAGACAAGAATCACTTTTACAAGATTTTGCAATGGAAGACAACTAATTCACAGGAGTTTTAGAGACTTTATTTATGTATAAACAATTTAAACACTTTGCCATAAATTATCTTTGCCTGTCTCTAGTCTTTGCTTAGCAGCAAATTAAAATTAATATAAAAACTCAATGAACAATTCATACATGTATATTACAAAAAAGTTCTTGTACCAAAGTTCTTATTAGACTTTTTTTTTCTTTTTTTTTTTTTCTTTTTTT
Source organism: Aegithalos caudatus (assembly GCA_013389925.1). Classification (NCBI taxonomy): domain Eukaryota; kingdom Metazoa; phylum Chordata; class Aves; order Passeriformes; family Aegithalidae; genus Aegithalos; species Aegithalos caudatus. The sequence continues at coordinate 123,983 of WEIU01006568.1, read as the reverse complement.
TCTTTTTGTGGTGACCGTAATGTGATTGTCTCAGTTTCTCGACCAAACAAACACACTAATAATTTTTAAATCTGAAACAGTGATTGTGCCTTCTGGCTGATGTATGTACAGGGTGATCTGACGTGGTGCCCATTTGCAATAGTGTAACACAATGCCCACAGCTCTACTGGAACTGATACCAACAAACTACTGAATCTAAACAGACTACACCCTGTAACTGTGTTATACTGTCCACAATGGAAATCTTCAAAGACAAACAGAGTATGAAATTTATTTGTAGTGATTTATAGCCACCATTTTGAATGTAACTTTACACTCTGCCCTCTTTGAATAAGTTAAGCTTCAGGCCAGACAAGTGGAGGGTCAGAGTGCAAGTGTGGTTTTGTTACTTTTAAATATATTTTCCTTTCCTATTTCCAGTGCGCTCTCACTTGCATTTCATTTGTCCTCCAGTTGCTACACACAAATCACCCCAAAGTCATGTTTTAAATGCATCTGTATTTTGCTTTAAATGAAAACCTCTTGGATATTTATCAAACAAGCAGTCTGAATCATCTGTGTTTCATCAGCTGGTTAGTGAAAGTGGCCCACTTGGATTTCTTAGTTTGCTCACGTGTGAATGGAGTGAGGTAATACAATACGAGGCCTCCTTTTTGTTTTTCTTTAGACCCAGAACAAGTGGGTAATATTTCAGGGGTACTTTTTAATTTGTACGGTTAAGAGTTTTCAGTCTGGCTTTAGTCCACTTCAGGATGTGGTTTTTAATCGCTTGAACAGTAGCATTTAACTCAAAAAATATGAGCTTTTTTGCCACTTACTATCCCAGAGTAGCTCAGCCTAGTGCCCCCATTTAGGTCTTCATCTCCTTAGGAGAGGAGATAACAGTTACGACTACTGATTCATCCAGCGAAGGATGACAGCAGGTTAATTTGTTACCTCTTTCCCATTTCGTTCTGTCTTAAAAACTGGATGTTGCTGCTACTGTCTGCTAGCTCTGGGTACTGCTCCACGGGCAGGACATAATATCCCTCGTAACCTTGCACCCTTCCCGTGCTGAGGAGCTGCTGCCTCTCTCCGTCTGTCCATACGCGGCTGCCCTCGCGTCCGTCCCGCGCCTTCTGCTGCTCCCTGGCCCAGGCGGCGGCCAGGGCGCGCTGCCGGGCCTGCTCCAGCACCCTGGCCTTCTCCTCGTCCAGCGCCTCGGCCGTGAGCCCGTAGCGGATGTTGAGCAGCAGGGTGGAGTGCTGAAACTCCACGTTGGTAAACCTTCGAGTCCTGCCGCCGACCAGGAGCGTGGGCTGGGACACGGTGACGTTGATGCCGCTGTCCAGGACCTTCCTGCCGCTGGTCATGGCCAGGGTGACCAGGTCGCTGTCGGCCGAGCCCACCTTCACAAAGTAGTGGGTGTCCTTGCCCTCGATGCTGTAGTGCATCTTCTCCAGGTAGTGAGCGCCGTTCAGGACCGAGGCGATCTTCCTGCTGTCGTCCGTGGCTATGCTGGAAACGCCGGTGGTTACGCGGCCTTCCTTCACGGCAAACATGATTCCTTTCCCCACGATGGGAGTGCTCGTGGCAAACCAGTGGCCTGCTTTTTCTCTGATTTTGGCATGTAATCTTTTAGATATGACCTGTCCCTCCAGAGCCATGAAAGCCTGGTTGTGGCGTTCTGTCGTCTGCTGGACTCCTGTAATTAGCTGGGGAAAGCAAAACAAAACAAAACAAAACCACCAAAGAAGATGCAGATCTGAACATACTCACTTCAGAGACCAATAATGATCTCTGCTTTGCCTTTTTAAAAGAGGGACATGCAGACAAAAATTCTACACTACAAAAGACCACCCACAGTTATCCATCCATCCATCCATCCATCCATCCCTTGTTCAGAATCAGGTAAATACTCATTCAGCAAATTATTTTTCCTTCTGTAAGACCAAGTAAAATACTTCTTATCACCCACTGTAGCATATATGCACCACCCATTTCAATTTTGGCCAATCATATAATGCCCAGTAGAAGAATAAGAAAGGCCCAGGTCTAGCACAATTTTAATCAGAGCTGAAAACAAATGGAATCCATGCATTAAAAGGTGGCATTTAACTTGTGGACATGTTTTCCCAGAGGTTTCAACCAGTATATAGAACTAAAATGCTTATGAATATAAGCTTTTTTGAAAACAGATGAAATTTGGGCCCAAAAGCAATTCCTGAAGAGGGGGTTTAGACTCTCAAATGACTTAGAAACCTGAGAAAGTGGTATGCTTAGGTTTATATGATTATTTCTACTGTATTACCACAAAGATGAAGTAAGCCTAGCAAAGAGTAGGTTTGGAATTGGCCATAGTACTCTTCTGAAGTTTATTAAATGGGTTGAAATTCATTATAAAAGTTAAACCCATATACTGCTGTCAACCCTTAACCTGACGAGTAAGTACGAATGCTGTAATAGAAATTAAATGGAGTAGCAAATCAAAACCTCTAACTAGAAAAATGACAACTTGTGGTAAGAAAACCTTTTACAGGGTGAGAAGAAGAACCCTTTTTTACCAGTAAAACAAGTACCAACCTAAGTTTATTGCAAAACATTATTAGGATGGTTTTACCAAAGGTACAACAGATGATAAATTACCCTGACCAAGTCTCCCTTTGTCATTGCTAATCAAGTTAATCGAGTTACAACTTGTTAATCAAGGAATAACTCAATAAAAGACAAACTAATGACACTGTAATTGTGATAACAACGAAGGCTGGCAAGAAAGGCATATGTTCATTAGTATAAAATGTAGCTATAATGAAGCTATCACTTCACTTTACACTGAATTAAGTGCTTGGCCTTCTGCTGTAACTACAGAAGAGCCAGTGATTCAATCCACAGAGTGGGGCAAACTTATCCAAAAAAAGTAATTTAATCTTTCTGCCTACCTGTCCATTTTCACATGCTTGACTCTCAGACAGCTCGTATGGTGGTGACACAAAGTACATTTTTGCTCTAGGGAAACCAGGAATGATGTTGCTAAGCTGAAATCCAAACATCACCAACCAGCTCTTGACATCTAAAAATCAAAAGAAAGGGGCTAAGTGAGAAACACGTGTTTAACAAATAGAGGAAATTAAAAAAAAAAAAAAAATTTAGGATCTATCTCTGACATCCTTAGTTTCAAGTAGCAACTGAAGTCACAATTAATATTATAGTGTGAAGTTTTACAGAACTGTAGCAATCCACCATGAACAGGCACAGGAACTACATTAAATTTACCCTAAATAATTAATAAGGGACATAGCAGCTCTTTCATTCTTTTCCATTACAGCACATGAATTAACCAAATGTTTTACAGTAAGCAGTATTTGTTCCATCTCTGACACCTTCTGATGTGGCTACTATATGTAACCTATAAACTGTATTGTATAATGACATTTTATTAGGTTAACACTCTAAAAACATCTGCAAAGTCCTTCGGGGAAAGACATGGCTTCTCTTCTATGTCCTACTTCTATCAACTGTCATCAGGTCTCAGGAGGCTCCATTAAAAGCAGTGAGAAGCTAGATTTGTAAATCAGATGTCTAAATTTAGAATATCCTCCCCATCCCTCCAGGGAAAGCAGGAGCTGTGTGGGAGGATTACAGCTCAGCTCTGAGGTGAGCCTCAGCAAGTTCCAGATGTGGGTTCAACCACGAAACTCTGTCCTCAGATCTAGCTGTAAAAGCTAAGTAACTAAGTTCATAACAGTAATTCTCACTCAGCAAGTATTAAGAATTAATGATGTATTTTAGTTATCCAAATGATAACTCTTTTAACAAAAAAGAGTCCATGACTCCATTTTACATTTCCCGTTTCCTGAATTCATGCTAATTTTTGTTTAAAAATCTCTCCTGTCTTTCCTGGTGGTCATCTCTCCTCGCTGGCCCACATTGGCTCCTCATGCTGCTATGCCACTTCTGTGACCTGAGCTGTTGCAAAGCCTGTTTTCCCCAAAAGTCTTTCTCTCTTGGTCATTCTGACTCTAAAATAAGTAGTAAAATACTCTGTCTCTATGAGGTATCTGTATCCATCTCCCATCACACAGGGCCTACTGTATTTTTCCTGAACCTTTGGACAGCACAGGGCTACTGGTTCTTATAAGGTTTCAGTTTTATTTTATGGTATCTCCTGAACAATTCACTCCAGCTGCTCTAATTCTACAGAAACCAGAGGAGGACTTATATACAAAACAGTTCCTATTTTGCTGAGGTAATGTCCTTTGCAGCACTGCACTTGCTACAGGAATTTGTTTTCAGCAAAACCTGTGAATAAAGCAGTGTCAGGGGTTAACAGTAAGAATGGAGGGGTTTGGGTGTTTTTGTTTTGGGTTTTTTCACTCTTTTTTTTTTTATTTTAACTATGACAACAAAGGTGCCACCATAATCACTTCTTGTCAAAGATTATCTGTTCAGTCCTACAGCAACAAATATTTGCATCACCAATTAAGTATTTTTACAGTCTACAAGGTCGGTGTTGTGCCTAAATGCAATTTATCTTATTAGATTTCATCCAGTGAATGGATAAATTAAATAAGTACAATTTCAGAGTGTAGCAAAACACAATAAGATGATGCTGAAAATTAAAATCAAAGGGTGGTGGATGAAAATAGAACTTTTGTTGAAAATAGGACAGCAAGGTAATTTTAGTCACCAGTATTTTCACACTATCAGATACAAATCACATTATCTCCTAATTGCAAAGTTGCTCCACTAGAACCTGTGGTGTATTACACCTGCTGTTAGGTTGCAATGTACTAATGAAACGTGCTATGATTTTCTTTGAAGGAAATGCACACTTCTTGAAATTAAAATTGCTGCTAAAATTCAGGTCGTTCCTTTTTTAAAAATGGTATCACTACTCTAATTATTGTATATTGCACAGTCAATTCTGAAAAAAGGGTTTTCCTGAAGACATATTAATTACCTTTCCTTTTAGAAGCTGCCAGCAGCTAGTTCAAGTACTGTGTGATGTTACTAAGTGAAAAATTATTCCTAATTAAGAAAGGGTTACAAGTTTTACCCAATTCTAACATATGTGATCAAAACTACTTTTGTTTCTTTGCTCTACACAATCCATAACGTTTATTAGTCTTTCAGGATGAAATAATCTTAAAAAACATCAAGGATTTAATTTTAAAGACTAAAGACTCTTTGCATATTAAAAGTTAAATAGGAAAAAGAGGTCTAATTAAATCCATTCTTGGTGCTAATTCATAATGTGCCCATGGGCTCAGTCAGTAGTTAATTTTGAAAGTAGCCCTGAAAAAAAGAGATCTGAGTAGTTTTGGTTTGTGACTCTGAACCAACCTGACAGTGATTCCTATACATTACTTCACTTTTCTTGATGCAGAATTAGAATGAACACTTCTTTATGCAGTATTAGTTCAATAGGAAGAGCACTACAGCTGTGCTGAAATTTTATATTCAGGCAAACTTATATTTATTTTTTTCCCTCTATAATTCATCATGGCTTCTCCCTTAGAGCCCTTCATTCAGGGAAGAGCAGTACCAAGGAATCAGAAATACCCAGTTCTTTTCATAGCCAAAAGAGGAAGGTGGCCCAAACTTGATGTGAGGATTGAGCAAAGGGCTCGCAAGGAGAAGCTGGATTTCTTTCCCAAATCAGTTTCCAAGCTGTAGTGTTATATATTATAAATGTGAAGAAGTCTCACCTGTTACATAATTCTTTAGATCTAGTTCATTGCTGAGAGGGTTGTTACTCTTGAACATGTACAGATTGAAAGGAGCGGGTTCTTTGCCAATTTTTTTCCACATGGTGTAATCGGGAGATGTCCAGCGCCCAGCCAGGACATCGTAGTCCCTTTGGGTAAAATGTACGAGTTTGGTTAAAGGATCATACAGCCCTCCATGGAACCCAATGACCAGCTGGAAATCTGGGTTAGAGTCGTAATAGATCTCTCCATAGGCCGTGTACTGGAGCTGCTTGATCATGAGGCCATTGATGCTGAACACAGCTAATGGAGTGCCTGTGTTATCAGAGGCCACGTAATACTCTTCCCCGCTGCTGCTCTCCATTGCAAAGAGGTGGCCTTGCAGATCGTAGTACAAAGAGGTAATTTCGGAGTTGGAATGATTGTAGACGTGAGTTACCCTTGTTGGATTGTGAAGATCAGCATAAAAGTACTGTAGATGATGGCCCAGGTTGGTCTTGCAGGAAGCCCTTCGGCCCAGCCCGTCGTAGCGGTACTGAACGCTCCACCCATTTGCTTTGTTGTAAGCTCTTGTCAGGAGCCCTTTGGAGTTGTACTCAAAGACATCTGGCCCCCGCTGCCACAGGAACCCGTCGTCATCGATCCTGTAGGGGATGTCACCCAGGCGCGTGATCCTGTCCCTCAGGTCGTAGCGCAGCGGCATCAGTCGGACGCTGTTTCCGGGATTCAGGAGGTGGAGGTTCCCGTTCAGGTCGTAGCTGTAGCGCCAGGTGGGCCTGTCATTGACTGCCACGCTCTGCAGTTGCCCATCTCCATCGTAGTCATAGGTGTACTTGGTTGTGTTGGCGTAGGGACCGAGTTTGAGCTCTCTTTTGGTCACCCTTCCCATGCTGTCGTACTGCACCGTCATCCAGTACATCAGGGACCGGAACATTTCGTACTGCACTTCCTTAATGCGCCCGTGGGTGTCAAAGTGCTTGCTCAGCGTCATAACTGCCGTGGTGATAATTTGGTTTATATCATAATAAATAACTCCAAATTTGCCAAAATGCTCTACTTTGCCAGAAATCTCATCGTAACGGTAAAGATCGACCGGGAGAGGCGTCTCACTTATAATGGGTTTGATGCTCGCGATTCGGAAGCTGTTGTCATGATACGTATAATCAAACCTTGCATTGACCATTCCTTCTTCAGAGAACCTGTAGATTTGTTTGTCAACGAGAGGACCAATTTTCCGATAGCGAATCGTACAAGAAAATCCCCCACTTTGCAAATTCACCATTTTTAGGACACCCGTAGTTTCATCATATCCAAAAGTAACCGCCGTGCTGTCATAAACAATTTCAGACAGCTTGGACAGCTTTCCATACTTGTAGAAGACTTGTCGGCCGGTCCCTAAGAACGAAGTTTTCAGAATCCTCCCGTCATCGCTGTAATCAAAAATGACGGAGGCGTTGCTTTCGGGGGGGTTGTAGATGTTCCTGATGTAGCCCACGGAGGTGTGAGTGGACATGCTGTGCCGAGCCACGCTGGGCATGGTGACGGCGTGCAGGCGGTCCGAGGAGTCGTACTCGAAGATGTACTGTCGCTGACTCTGCAGCAGCAGCACCATCGACTGCAGGGGAAACAACAACAAACAGCTGTCAGCGTGTGGCCTCAGACAGGCAACTGAAGGAAAGTTTACTGCAGAGGCACTAATGTTAAATGAGTACAAAGAGAATCAGATATATTAGTCAGGGGCACGGAGCTGCTCAGGAATATTGTCAGGTTGCCAGATGAGAGGATCTGCTCCTTAGAAATCAATATTCTGACACTCTAGAGAAAGTGTAGGTTAGCAACCTGTGAGCTGTCCTCCCTGTAGGAGGACTTTTTTTTTATTTTTCTTTTTTTTTTCTTTTCCTGGGGGATGCAGTGGAGTTAGATAAATGACTTGATTTATCTTTCTGCCAGCAGTTGTAATTTACAACTGTTACTGTGAAATATGTGAGAAACTAGGCAGAGAACATCAGCTCTGGTTTACTTAGAATAACAAGAAGGGAAAGGGAAAACAATATGCAGTTTTGCAGTATTTAAGACACTTTTATGATTGAAGTGTGTTAATTAGGCTAAGTAAAAATGCACTACCGTACTTTCATTTAATAAGTAACAATTAGAGATGAATTACCTATTTCTACATGAACCTTTTGTCAGGTTTAGTCATGCATTTTTGGGCTTAATTAAGCACGATTCATTGTGTTAATTTATTGCCATTCTATGGCAGGAAAATATCAAAAGACAGAAACCACGAACAAAATATTTCCCATTAAGAATTAGTCATATTCGGCTGACTAATTAAAAAACAAGCAGTTTTGAGACCAGGGATGCTTAACAGCCGGGATGCATCAAATCTCAGCTAGTCTCGTGAGCGTGATTTACGTGTCACGAAGCCAAACAGAACTCCGCGTCCCTGCAGCTCCCGATGCGACACGACACCACCTACGTTTTCCAGGTAGGTGTAGCTCCAGACTTTTCCATCGGCGAACATGCGCGACACGATCCTGCCCTGCTTGTCGATGTCCGTCCTCTCGCTCATGGCCCCGCGCTGCAGCCCTGCCAGGCGCCCGTTGAGGAAATAGGAGACGTTGACAGCGGCCAGGCCGCTGCTGGGCAGCCACAGGAAGGGCCGGCCCAGCTGGTCGTAGATGATGCGCAGCGTGAATTTGCGGTGGTCGTCGTAGATCTTCTCCGTGCGGATGTTGCGGTCGTAGTCGATGGACAGCAGGTTCCGGCCGTGCACCTGCGGGAGGGAAGGAGGCTGCGCTCAGTGTGAGCTGGGCGCGCCCTCCCTCTGGGTTCACAGTGGGGAAATCCTTTGTGGAAAGTCTAGGGGTCCTGTCAACTGGCTTTTGCTTTCTGCTTGGGAATATATCCAAGTAATTTTGAGTTTTACTGGGGTATGTCCCACCTCACTGCGATATGAGAGATGATATCCTACAGTAAAAAGCTTCCATTATGGTCAGAGCAGGTAAACATTCTGCACATCTAGGTCTTAAAGTTCAGAGAAACAAATTATTTTGCAAGGAATATTTTCCTACTAATTCTATTTTTCTACTTTCGACTATTTTTCTTTTATTTTTGTACTTCTGCCATCAATTTTTCTGCCATTTTGCCTACAATCACTCTAAGAACAACAGAAGAAATTTTTGTGTCTTTAATGAGGTTTAGCCACTTGGCTTCTATAATTGCAACACCCTACTTAGAATTCATTAATTTACTGTTTTCTTAATTTACTTTCCAAAAATTCAATAGATCCTTCACTTGGAATCTTAAAATCCTTATCATATAGGCTGGGAAAGATGTACTTCTAGTGTTGAAAGCAAAGGTACTAAATAATTAGGTTAAATATTTTTCTTTTTTTTACCCTCCTTTTTTTTGTTATAATTTTCATTCAAAGTACAGCCAGATTTATATTTTATTTATTTTAAATAAAAGAGCAAAACAGAGGCAAAGGAGAATAAGGATGCCAAAGGGAAGGCTTCTAGTGAGAGTGCTATAATGAGAGATACCTAAATATATTCACTGGGGGGTAAGCCATAGAAGTCAGGCTAATGCTGTATTGTGATAAAGCTTCTTAAGTAATTTAATTGTAGATGTATCATTAATAAAGTAGAAGTTTTTAAATTAGATATAATTTCAGAGCAATCACTACTTAAAAAGTATTCATCAGTTTCTGGGAATTTGTTCTTAAGCTTATATTTTACAGCGGCTTTGATAATGCAACGTTTCCTCTTATCCAAAATTAAACTGTACATCAAACAATATGTAAATTAACCCTGAGCCTTTCTTGAGGACATAAAAGTTATTCTGAGATATATTCACTGGCAGGGGTAAACCCAATTCCCACCCCAACCAACTCAGTAGAAATTCAGTTATACAGACACATTTAAAATTAATACAGTTTTGTGTTTGTAAAGAAATAATTATTTCAAATTATCGCTCATTATCCTAATTTTTTCCATTAATGAAATTAATCTCTTTAACAGTTTGCATTTCCTCAGTGGGCAATTACTAGGAAGAAAAAGCTCTTTTCTGTAGGTTTTCCCAAAGGTTATCCCAGCAACAACTTGCCTTGTGATTCACAGAAAAGACAGAGTATTTTTCTTAAAACACCTTGGGGCAAAACAAGTCATATTCTGCTCCCCCATTGCAATGAAAATAAAGTCAAGGAAGCCAAATTCAACACTGGTAGTTTCTCAACTGGTTACTCTTGTTTTGTAGGATCAATTCTTATGGCAGAGACATAAAAAACCCCTTTTCATCAGCAGAAGAGAGCTTTTGACTTCTCAAAAACATTTAGCTGTAGAATTAAAGGGTTAGTGTATGACTGAAATAGCCCAATTTCTTACGGGTGAGCAGATTTTCTAAAAAGAAAAAAAAAAAAAAAGGTTTTTCAGAAACATGATGTATTGAATTTTTAGCTTTGGGGGGGTTTGTTTGTTTTGGTTTTTTGTCACTTCGGAAGCTTCATAAATCAGTCGAGATTTCTGGGGTTTGTTCCCTCCATTACAGTAACTGCAATAGTAACCTGAATGAAGCAAAGTCTGATTCCAGGTATTCTCTCTTTTCTCCAAAACATTGTAACAGTTATTTGGTTTGGCCATCAAAAACAAAATTAGCAGGGTTTTAAAAATGATTACACACCCAAGAGCTGTGCACACACGCAAACATCACTTGCACACATGAACATCACCTGCTTGGATAATTCAGTACCTTCATTTGCATTTGTAAAATAAGTAAAACCAGAGACTGTAATTGCAGTATTATATTAATTCTATAGAAACCCAAACAGGCTGACTAATTCCCACCCTTCCTGGGAACAGGAAGAGCAGTCACAAGTATCACGACTGCAGATCACTCGACAGGCCCTTGCTCTTTTGTTCACTACCCACATGCACATCTGGTTTTCCCTCAGCTGCTGCTGAACTGGCCACAGGGATGAACCCTTTGTGCCTTGGAAAGGTCTGGCCACAGAAATCACTTACATAGTGCTGCACCATAATAAAAACTCTTCAGACAGGAATCTTATCAGGACTTTATCTGAAACTACAGCAAGACACTGAGCGTGCGGTGCATCAAACAGCAGCAGACTGTGAGTGGGACAAGATAAAGGTGAAGGGCAGTTCCTTTCTCAGGTTCATGAGATGTGCCCAGGCAGGTGTGCAGATTCCAACATGTGGGGCTGGGATGTGCCTAAAGCACAGATGGGCACTGTAGCCCTGGTTCCATCCCTGAGGCGTTTTGGTTTTCTGAAATTTTTTTCCCAGGCAAGTTCTGTAAGCAGAAGGAATGTTTTTGTAACGGTACCTGTGTTATTCATTCCTTCTCACAGGAGAGACTTCTTCTTGATGTCCCTCTGGTTTGACCAATGTGATTGAAAAGGTTTGCCTTTGTTTCACCAATCAAATTGGTCTGTGTTAAATAGTATATAAGGGAGACACATCCTTAAATAAAGGAGTCATTTTTAGCCTTCTGATCTCAAGAGTGTTGTGTGTTGTGGTGTAAAACAGCTTCAGGGCAGAGCCTGGGCTCAGGCAGCACTGCTGCTGTGAGTGAGGGCTCATACAGTCTGCCAATGTTTGTGCTGGAAGGGACCTGTGAGTCACCCAGTACCTCCCCTCTGCACTGAGCAGGGACATCTTCAACTGGAAAAGGCTGTGCAGAGCCCTGCCAATCTCACCTTCAGGAATGGAGCATCTGTGCCAGTGCCTCACCACATCACCATGAAAAACTTCTGTATAACTACTTTAAATATACCTTCTTTTGGATAAAGCTGACACACCTTGTCCTATCACAACAGACCCTAAAAAAAAGTCTGTCCCCACCTTTTTTATAAGCCCCCTTTCACTACTGATCACAGGGGCATGGGCTCCTGCAAATATTCCTCAGAGTACTGCGAGGTGAAATACTCTGCTAAGAGGTGAACCACAAAGAATGCCCACCCCTCCAGTCACACTGATTGTGACCTGGGGCTCCAGGAGGTGGCCCTGGTGCTCTGTCAGCTCTGCAGCAGTGCCCTGCTCTGTGTCACTCTGTGCCCCAGCTGCCCCTGCCTGCCAGCTGCTCCCCACAGCATTCCAACACACTTGCTCTGCTTTGTTCACTGAACAATTTATAAAGATGAATTAGAATAAATGAGATGCAAATAAATTCTATGCTTTCTCTCTCGTTTTCAAATTTCATTTTCAGTCCACTCAACCTGTGATAATCTCATAGTGATTTTCATTTAAAAGAGCTAAATGGATATGTGATTATTGTTACAGGAACTAACACCAGACAATTAAATGTTGAGGTGTTGATAGATAAAGCATTGTTTTGATTTGCATAAACATGATGCAAGAAAACCTATCTCAGGCACGGTTTCAGCACTAAGATGTGTTTAACTTTAGCTAATTACCACAAGTACCTCTATTAAATTTTTAGTATTGAGAGTTAGGATTACTGCAATTTCATTTCAGCATCCTATTTATTTTTATTTTGAACAACACCTAGTCAAAATGCAGAGCTGATCTATTTTCCACTTCCAATCAACTGCTGCAGGTCAACACATCAAAAATCAATTACACAGCCATGAAATCTAGTCATTAAGGATTAGCTGCTAATCTCATTCAATTTCTTGTTGTCTAACCTTCCCCCTCTCCCCAATAAGTACATTCTGAGCATTTGTGAGAATAAGGAAAAAACATGTTAACTCAACACTGGGAATTACATGCTAAGCAATAGGAAAATATAAAAAATTAACATCCAAGTTATCTTTTTTTTTTTTTTTTGTAAATCACTACATAATTGCTTACATATATTGCATTTGCTATGTGATCTTGAACACACTGAACTGTATCTTGTGTTCAGTGATGTTGAAAGAATTGCTAAAAGGATAAGGATTTGATCAGCTCTACATTTACCTTCTGCCCAGTATCTCAAATCCCTTCCAAAAATGCACATTCTGAAGTAGTCCAGTCAAAAAAATCAGTGAAAATCAGGCCAGCAAAGCACAGAATGGGAATAATCCAGCTGCAGCAGATCTTTAATTTGGCAGGGGATGGATTACATGACCTGACTGTCTTCCTTATCCTGTGCCTACAATTTTGTAATTATGGCAATTATTTTCCAATCGTGCCATTTGGGAAAGGGAATAAACACAACATGCCTGTCTCAGTGAGCCTGTAGGGGGATTTTACAGCAGCAAGATGCTGTAGTTGAGTTTCCTCCCCAGCACTAGCTTGGTTAAGTCTGCCCTGGCAGTTTTACAAGTGGTGAGTGCTCAGATTCCCACCCCCTTGAGAGGCAGAGTGTTCTGCAGCAACAGGGCAATGAAGTGGGGGGAGGCCCTAGAATATATCTTTTGAGGAGTACCTGAGAGAGCTGGGGGTGCTTAATCTGCAGAAAAGTTGGTTTGGGGGAACCTAATTGCTCTCTACAAGTCCCTGAAAGGAGTTAGCAAGCTGGGGGTTGGTCTCTTCTGCCATATGTGAAAGAAAAGGACAAGAGGAAATGGCCTGAAGTTAGTTGCATGAGGGGAGGGTCAGATTAGATACTTGAAAAACTTTTTTCACTGAAAGAGTGTTCATTCATTGGAGTGGGTTGCCCAGGAAGGTGGTGGAGTCACCATCTCTGGGTGTGTTCAAGAGGCATTGGGGTATGGCATCTGGGGATATGGTCTGGGGCAGTTATGGTGGGGCTGGGGTAATGATTGGACTAAATGATCCTGAAGGTCTCTCTGAACATCTGTGATTCATTCTGTGATTCTGTAATATTCCAGGTATTTTTAGCAATCTCTTTTGGAATACTTTTAGTAACAAAGCTCTATAGCTGCTTGCAGCAGATAATCCCATGCAGCCAGATGAGCTCTCAGTGTCACACCAAAGACAATCCCACAGTTGTACATTTTTAACAAGCACAAGTCATGTCCCTTCAAAACAAAAAATGAATTTTCTGCCCAAAGAGGAAAAGGTTATTATTGTAACAACAGGTTCTACTTACCCTGAGCTTTCTTCCAAACACCGTCACTTTGCCTTTAATCTGCTCCTTCCTCAGGCGCCATTCAATTGAGTTTAAACCATTTTCCATGGGTAGAGAAATATTACATCGTCCTATGGTGGGAGTCACAGTCCCAGCCAGGACATGAGGTTCGCTGTGAAAGCTAATGCTCATGCCATTGGCATACATCACTCTCAAAGTACCATTATTACAGAGCTGGTAGCTGTTCCTCACTTGATCTACAGCAATAATGAAAAGAAAATAATTTAGCTACTCCAGTCATAAAGAAAACATATAGCTTAATTTGATTGGTTTTTTATTGCACTCCTGTTGATGTTAAATGAAGTCAGCCTGCAATTACCATTTACGTGGTACTATGGTGGAAATTACAGATGTTACTGATTCATGTAAAGAACAGTAGTGTAACAGTGAGCCTGCAGAGAGATACTGTGTTTATTTCATTATGTTTTCCCTTCAGTCTTAATTGTGAATCAAAATGCACAGTGATATGTGTTGAACCACGTAATTTATTTCTGATATGAACAAAAACTCCTGAAAACTGAACTGCTGGATAAACAACAAAGCATTAAACTCCAGGACAAAAAGAAAAAGAAGGTGATTGCTGGACTCTTTATAAGTAGGAAGAAGTAAGTGCCTCTTCTTTTTTGTTTCCCTCTGTTTAAAAACTGTCTCCAAGCAGAGGCCTTGTACAGAATTACAGGGTGGCTTTAAATCCTCAAGGTGTGAGGCTCCAGCAGTGCAAGCTGGCAGCCACAGTGGATCCCTCTCCTGCCTCCCTGCCTCCCCAGCAGAACCACAGTGGCCTGATGTGCACACCCGGCCTGTCGGAGAAGTTACAGAAACAATCCCGTGCTTCCCTGGCCGTGCAGTTCTCCAGCTGTGGGACACAGCCAAGTTCCCTCTCAGCCAGGATGGAGTGCCAGAGTGTGCAGCTGTCAGCAACACATCAATATTTGCCTGACAGAAGGACAGCATCTATGTAATTAATCATCTGGTATAAGAGAAATTAAGTCTTTGTAACCAGACCTGTCATGGTATAATAGTCTATAAATGTTGACATTTATGTCAGGAGGAGACTATTGTTTGATGATGATATTCTCATTCCAGTGACATTATATCTTAATTTAAAAAGCCCCATCACTCACCAAATCCCTTTCAGGCTATCTTTGATAGCTGACTTCCCTCCATCAGATACAATGCCTGGGTGCTGCTGGAATGCTCTACACAAACTCTGAACCTGTGTTGCTGCTGCCTCCTGCCACACTTGAGTTGTAACACTTTTCTTGGAGGGGCCATCTCTGGCACCACACCATCCACTGCCCTGATTGTTCTGCACTGTAATTTATGGCAGTGTATAAATTTAGAAGACTCCTTCTACTAGAAAGCTTCCTGAGCCCTCTCCAGAAGGATCTCCCCCAGTAGCCATCCAGCAGTCAGGTTGCATCTCTGTGGCACAGAAATCAGAACCAATTTTGCAGGGAAGTACAGGGAAATATCCAAGTGGATGAAGTGTCCCCGACCCAGGAGGCAGTGGCAGGACTAACTTTCCCCAGCAGATACTGACCATTTGTACTTGACACAAAGCAGGACTGCAAAATGGCTCTTACCTGTCCTGAAGACCTGTCATTTTAGGAATAAGCTTTATGGGAGTTTTTCTTGCCAACCTTATACGGTTTCCCCCTGCTCATAAGCGTTCTAATGACACGAATTGTTAGCAAATTGCTTTCTCAGGCTGTGTGTGTGGTTAGGAGGTGTGCTGAGAAGTGTGCTTTGGTACCTTGAACAACTGTATAGGAAGCCTCCACAGAGGAGAGATTTGTGATGACCGTGACATCGTCATCCCGATTAGAATTCTCAATGTCGATGGTAATAGACTTTTCCATTTCTCGATGAAGGCTAGTTACCACTCCAGTGGGACGTGTTACATTGGTCAGACGCCCTTCATGATCATAGCTAATAGAAAAGTTAGTGAGAGCAAAAAAGCATGAGGATATATGTTCATTTCAATACCCAATGTATTAATAATGCACCACATTTGTGCAAAAAAAACCCCAGACTGAAACAGATTTTCAAGAACATCCTGGTCATATCTATTTCTCTGTTCTTGAAAGAGTCTATAATGATGAAATAATATTTTTTAGATACTGATCTCAACTACATGGGTGCAAATGCAGGCTAGCGGATTTTAAATTATAAAATTAATTAAATTATTACGAATCTATGGAGTGATATTTGGCTTAATCAATTATAACTAGTAAATTAGTCTGCATTTTAATAGTTGCATTTCACTCTAAGGAAGTGGACTTCTCATGGACACTGCAATAAACAATTGCATAAACTGCACACTTGCTTTTGAATACTTAGTGGAAACTAAGTATGGTCTTGAGTGACATATCAATGAACTTGCCATAAAGTATTAAAAAAGACATCAGCTTGACAACATAATAATTTCATTTAGATATTATCTGTGGTATTGAACTGCATTTTGGGGTCAGTATTTTGGCTTATAAAGATGAAAGATGTAAAGCACAGGATAGAGGTTGGAGTTGCACAAAGGGCAGCAGTCAGCACTCAGAATAGACCTTAGAAAATGAGTTAAATGCTCCAGAGGCATAAAGATTAAAAAAAAAAAAAAAAAAAAAAAAAAAAAGAGAAAAAAAAAAAAGAAAGGAAAAAAGGCTTTCCATGATTTCATTGAGTGCAATTTCTTTAGAGGTACAAAGCCTGAAGTGGGGGGAAAGAAGGAACGCTGCTGGAAATCAAATCATACCCTTTCCCCCTTTCCTGCAGTATGCTCTAGTTGTGTGCATACGTTTGCTAAAGAAGCAATCCCTTGGATCTTAGGGATGAAAAATGGGGACCTGAAACAAAAGCAGCATTCCAGTCTGCCACTCTGCTTGCTGCAATGCTCTGCTCGTGCAAGAGTCTCTCACCCAGCTGCTACCAAAGCACGCGTGCTTCTAGAGAGCAGAAAGGCAAGAAAAAATATCCTGTGTAGATAAAGGGAAAAGTTTAGGTAGAGATTGAAACCAACTGGTCATCCTTGGAATGCAGAGATGCAAGGAGCAGGAAGCCTGGAAGAGAACTGGTAAATCCATTGCACTGCCTGAGGGTAACAGAAGAGAAGAGGAGCACATTTAGTATCATGGAGCTAGCTCAGTTCATTGTAGGCTGTGGTTAGCTGTAAAGATGAAAAAAAATCAAAGCTTTCAACATGGCTTTACAATTAAAACACTCAGAAACCTCTGACTAGGCCACCTGAACTGTACAGCATATCTAAAAAATTAAGACACAGATTGGCTCCTCAGTTAAAATGAACAAAATATATGATTTTCAAATCCATTGCAAATGGTTGCACCCATTCAACTGAATACTGGGGAGGAAGGAAAGAAATCGCCTGTGGAGCAACAAGCCTTACCAGAACCAATGGAAGTGTTAGGCAAAGAAGGAAATCAATAAAACAAAGCATCATGCGACCTAAAAGGGACCAATAATACATTGTGTTCATTTAAGCAGTTCAGGATTAAAGAAAGATTAAGCAGCATGTTTTTTCTCAATATAGTCACAAGTTTCTCTCCACAGATACATATATATTTATATATAGATACATTATCATATCAGCAAAATACTGAGAAATAGATAATATGTTGAGATAATCTATGAAAATGGGTTAAGTCTTAATAAAGGTCTTCCCAGAAAAAATATTGAAAAGCACTCCAAAAGAATAGGTAAAGGAAGAACTTGATCCAGCCAAGCATCTGTCTTGCAGGGGAAAATAAAAAGTACAAAAAATGGACAATTTCAAAAATCTTAAAGGTTAATAAGGCCCCTTAAGAGTCTGTATGTGGTGTGTTTCATGATGAGCAGAGTGATGAAGAGAACACTTGGATGTCAAATCTTACAGCACAGACAATGTTATTTAGGACAAACTAGAAAAAACTATGAGTGTCTCCAGTGTGACTCTGCAGCACTCGGTGAACTTCCAGAAAAACGGCTGGTGAAATTCCCCATCAGCAAATATATTTTAGGCAATGCAAATGAGACATTAATTTAAACTCTTCATTCACATTGCTGGGTTTTTAATTAACCTAGGAAAAATTCCTGGGGATTGCTGTGGGCTACTCACTGGAAATCTCTATTCAAAGTGTAAGTGCAGTCTAAAAAGTAAATATGGATGTGGATGTACAGAGACTGAAGCAGAAAAATGAAAATATTCCAGTGCTATTTCAAGAAATGATTGTTTTACCCCGCCCTGGGGTGTGTTCCCCAGTGCTGCTCACAGCTTTGAAAGCAGCAACAGTAGAGATTAAAAGGGTTTATAAGGAAGTGATGGATACACTTAACAAAATATATACAAAAATCTCTCCTTGAAAATCTGCAGACTATTTAGATTATGAATTGGAAATATAAAAAATTCACTATTTAAATGATATATACACAGTGTGATACCAATACATAAAGAAGGCATTTCTACATTGTCCATTGTATCAAAATAGAATCTTATTTAAAAAAATACCTTAAAGGTTAAAAAAAAAAATATATATATATATATATATAATGGAAACCTTTTATGTAAGACAAAATTTAAGTGACATATTCCTGAGTTTGTTTTTTTTTAAAAATTTATGTATGTTATATGAGAGCAAGTGCTCAGTAGAATACAACACCCAGACATTTATCTGAATAATAATAAACTATTATGAATTAAATGATTATGTACTTCTCTTCCTCATGTCATGAACCTGGGTCTAATGAAGTAAAACACAAATTTTACAATGAAAAATGAATTAATTGACCTGGTGTGTTCTTCAGAAGCAGTCTCTACCTACTGCACTCTGTGACACAGCACCAGCCTGGATGAACCAGGTCTGACAAGGCAACCTTTACATTTTCAAATGATGTGGGCTCTGGGTACACTGAAATTCCTGAGCTTTTGTTACTGACTTCAGCTAGAGTAAGGCTTCACCCCAAGTTTTTCTACTAATAAAAGTAAAAAAGCAAACAAAATTTCTTTATCCCATTATCTTATAAACCATCAAAACCCAGCATCTCCCCACTGCTACCTCACCAACCCTTTGCTAATTGTGACCAAGACCCCCCTGCCAGCAGGCAAAGGTTTCCCAGGACAGCTCTGGGTGACACCAGGCACAAAGCTGGTGCCTGTCTCTGCCACCCTGAGCTGCCCATGGCTGCACCTATAGCTCAGCCTCGCCCCTGGGACACAGCTGAGCACTTGGCATCTTCTCAGCTAGCTACAGGCACCTGTGCATCCCTTCAGTGGGCTTGTGACAGTGCCCTGAGGGCTGCTGGCCCTTGGCCACTACTGTGACGCCTCTATTCCTTAAGCATTTTTTATGACCAGCATCCTGGTCTCAGGTTTGAGTTGTGCTCCTGACAGCTTGTGGCTGGAGCAGGAAGGACAGAGCCATATCCAGCACTGCAGAGAGGAGGAACAGCAGCTTCTGACTCAGCACAGAGCTGGGCAAGGCACAGATCCACACACAGACCTGGTTCTTCTCCCTTTTAAAATTGATTCAAGAAAAAAAAACCTGCAGCATTCTCTCAGGGTGCTCTCTAGACCAAGAGGAATACCACTGGGAACTGCTTCAAAGATCTGTGCTTCATGCCCAAGCCAAGCTTAAATTACCCCATGTGAGCCTGCTGGTAGCTGTTCTATTATTGAAGAGCCTTGGCTGTTCCTGCTGCAAATGAGCTGCATGCACGTGCACGGATGCTATCTATAGAATTCATGTATGGAGTGTGCACACACAAACCAGCTCGTGTCTGCAACTCTCAGCTTATGCAGATGCACACCTAGATTAACTGTACAAATTTAATTCTGAGAGCATTTTCAGGGTAAAGTTTCAGATAAACGAGAGGAATACACCCAAAAAGATAACACGGCACTTCAGTGCCTGGTTGATATAAATGCACTGACATAAATTTTTCATAAGAACTTCAGCTCATGTAGTGTTTTACCTCTTAGAAGACCTCTGTTCTTTTCTGGTTCTGCTGCCATATTAACAATTTTGAGTGCTGATTATGTCTGTATGAATGCATGAATGTAATGCTCAGAAAACTATTTTGTTGTCCCTATAAGCTCTCATTGGCTGAACACTTCTTTCATCTTCAATTGACATTAAGTTATAGCTACCAAAAAAATTGCACAATGATGAATACAGAATTTTCTCTTAGGAGCTGTTTCAAAGAACAGAAACCAGAAATCAGAAATCTGAGTGACTGTGGACTCTGGTTGTTTAGGTTTGTATATTCAATTTAATAATGTCTTTATGGTTTTCTTATCTATGGGTTCTACACTTAGGAGAATGTATCTACAAATCTGGGAGAAATAAGTTATTTCTGCTGCCTCATCAGAGTTACTAATTATCTAAGACAGTACCTCAGGCTGTAAGATTTAGATCTAAATACGGTATTTAACTTCCACTGACCTGAGGCAAAGGTTGTGCATCTTTCTTATTTGATCTTAGAAAAAAATCTGCAGCACTATGTACACATTAAATTATATTCTTAGCTGATCTTAGTAAGACATCAAAGCCCCTACCTTTTGTATTTCCTTAGGAATCATAATAAATTTTTTCTAATAAACCATGTTAACGTAGCACTTAGTGTGACTCTCAGATAGCAGTTGCACCAGTTTCTAACTGGTAACTTTCTGAAGACATTTTTTAATGTTTTATGGATTTTCATGTAGAGTTTCAAATCACTTTGCTGTTTAGTTTCCTATAATTAATTTCTGGTGTTTTGAGAAATAACTAATTTATATGATTGCACCTTGAGCTACCTCTTGAGGGAAAAAAAAAACCCCAAAAAAACAACAAAAAAACCTTCCTAGAAGGGCATCCACATCTCTTCAGCAATAATATGAAATTTTATTCTGTCTAGTGCAGTGAGCTTTTACTTGAGCTTACGATCAGCAGGTAATACCTTCATGTGGTCACGTAACTGAACCACGTGTGTAACGAATCTGTGGTAAAGAAATAATTTTTGCAGAATATGAAGGAAAGCTGAGCCCCTGCCCAGGTGAAGCCCCAGGCTGGAGGAGAGGAGTGAGTGGCTGGGCATGCAGGGCCCCACGAGAGGGCACTGCTTTCCTTCCAACGGGATCCGGCTGCAGCATCCCTGCTGTGCAGGGCAGGCATTCCGAGCGCACGGAACGCGGCTCCTGCCATCCCTGCATTCCTTACGTTTTCTCTACACAGAGAAAACAGGTGGCCAAGCTGAATGCATCAGTAAACTAAGAGGTGTGCGCCATTGCTAGTCTGCCGCCTTGAAAATAAAGCTTGCCATTTAAAATGAAATATAAAACCTTATTCCTGTTTTCTACTCGCTGATTTGGGGAATGATACTTTTAATCATTAACTAATTCAGATAAAATATGGCATCAGACTTGCCATACTTAAATATATTTTTCAATATGTTATTTAGCTTCTCTTAAAAATTGTTTTGATCAAAAAATGGCAATAAGACTACTAAGAATAGGATAAATATTAATAAAAATTGGACTAATTTTTCTAGATTTTTAGCATACTTTTGAACCTCATCTCTTCAGATGAATTTCATTTAAAGAGGAAGTTCTGCCTGTTTAATCTATATGCTCATGAACACCAGCGTGCTTTTGGGTTATCTACAAATTATGGAAGTTACACCAGGGGTCTGACAGATAGCTGGGGATCTAATTTCCTCACTTGTCTCAGGAATGAACAATCATTGAAGTTAATCAACATTTTAACAACCATGAGTAATATATGAGGCTGAACAGAAAGAGAGATAATTTGAGTTCCAAAAGAAGCTGCAGGGTGAGGGTTCCTAGAGAGAGGCAGCTCTGTGGGAGCCTCAGGGGCAGTGCTGGGCTGCTCTGGCTGTGGGCTCTGGGCAGCCTTGCTCACCATGAACAGCAGCTTAACTAAGCCAGGGTTCTGGCCATGGCACACGGTCCTTTGTGCTGGGTGGGGATGGGCTGCCCCAAACTCAATCCCCAGGCAGGGATTTAGGGGGATCAGCACCCACCCAAAGGACCAGCACAACTGACACCATCACAAAGCCACTTAACCATTTCCAGCATCGCCCTGGACTGAGGTGCAATGGCCTTACTCAGCATCAGTGAAAAACCTACAACAGATTGCAGCAGGGCCAGCCTAGGGCCTACCATTGGAAAAATAAACGTACGCTTAATATATCCAAAAACATTCTTACTCATAAAATGTTGTCCATCCTGTTTCATCACTCTTCGTTGCTAAGAGACCACTGTTTCCATTATATGTCATTAATCCGAGCTCCAGGGTCTGTGTTGAGACCAGCTTGAGTCCACCATTAGTGCCAACAGCCAGCGTGACAATCTGATTATCCGGCATCAGTAAATGGCGGGGCATCCCGCTGGCGTCCCGGCGCACCTTCAGGGAGTTGCCGTTGTTGTCCATCACCTCCGTGACATCGTTATCGCTGCTATAGGTGAAATTGTACAAGTATTCCCCGGTAACGAGGCTCAGAGTGTACTGGTGAATCCCATCAGCATTGAAGACATACAGCTCCTGTTCTCCTGGAGATGCAGCTTCATATTGGTTAAAGGAATTAAGAGTGGGCCTGTTTTTACTGACAGCCCTAATGCGGATATTTCCGAGATCAGCTATGTAGATGGTACCATCTGGGGCCACAGCTAAGGAAGATGGTGAATTTAAGATGGCATCAGTGGCATACCCATCATCCCCAGCATAGCAATTACAGTTGACATCATTTTTGCAATCACAGTCTGAAGCTGCCCCTGCAAGAAGGCATATTTCTCCATTGGTAGTTACCTGGCGTAGCCGATTAATTTTTTTTTCATCTGTCTCACTGATGTAAAGAACTCCTGTGTGTGAGATGGCAATGGCACTGGCTGATTCGAGTGCAGAATGAATAGCCAGTTTGCTAAGAGAGTAGTCTATACCAGGAACCTGGCAGTGCATGGGGCGTCCAGCAATAATGCTAACTTGATGGTTTTCTGTGATCCGTAAAATAACATTGTTCTCTAGGACATAAAGGGAGTTGTCCATGGGATTGACAGCGAGATCAGTAGGCCACTCCAGCCGTACCTATGAGTTGCACAAATTATTACTGTAAAACTCGAAACTGAAAAGTACACTCCTAGTGTTTAAAATTCCACGTGTAACAACAGCAAATCAGTGAGGGGTTTATCAGCGTAAATCATGAAACCAAGTCATGAACGGCAACTATTTCAAACAATGCTTTTGTTTTTTCGGAAATATTAAAGCTACGTGCACTTGTAACTTCGGCTAATTGTGTTTCTGTGCAAGAATGGATGCTACATTGTGGAAGCTCTACAATAATTACAGAAAAACAGGCAATTAAGGCAATAACTCCCATTATCTCAACCTTATTTCTCTATAGTTGCATAAATAAACTGTGTTAGCCACAGTAAAAAGGATGGTTCACCCATTTCAGTAACGAATCAAATACGTTATCATCTTGTGCTGCATAATGTATTTCTTAAGTGGCCAGGCAGTCATCCAAAATAGATGCCCATCTCTTCTAAGGCAGAGAGGAAAATAAATGCACTAAGAATCTACCTGGGTGACATCCATGCTGGAATCACAGCTGAGAGGTCGAACAGCAGTTAGGTCATTGGAGCCCAGCAGGGTTGATATAATTCCATTCTGATCCACTTTTCTAATCATAGTGGCATCAACGAAATACATGAGTCCATACTTATCCACTGCAATTCCTGCAAAAATAAAACCCAGGCATCAGCGTAGCAGTGAGGCTCCTGGCTTCAAGGCAGGCTTTGTATTGTTTATGAGATGGTGAAATTTGTTCACCTCCCCTGTTCCTTCCTCCCTCCCAAACTGAGCACAGGTCCTGGAACCCTCCAACAACCCACAGTTCTGCCAAAGAAATGGCATCAAGCAGGTTTATCCTTCAGGGCTTTAAAGAAAACCATAGAAATCCCCAAATATGTCAAAGACCCAGCAGAATCCATCAGCTAATTTCTAGATTCAAACTGTCTGATATATTACATAAACCCAATTAAAATTTTATCTCCCAATTTTACTCAGAAATTTGAGGCATTGCTTTCTTCATCTGAAGAATCTAATGAGGATGAAGAATTTTTAGAAATCTTTAAAAATATCTTCTAAATTTTCTGAAAACTAAGAGGATGTTGTATTATTTCTGGATTTTTAAAAATTCTTTGACCTGTTGCAGTAAAAATAAAGAAAGAACATCTGGTGTTTCCAGATGAAGACACAGGGATTGCCAGCCTGAAAAAAAAAGGGAAGGTTCAATGCCTGTCACATTATGAGTCCTTAGAGAGGAAAGGCACAGAATGGAAGGGTGCTCCCTTGGAGGAACAGACGGATGCTGCTGCCTGTTGGGAAGGAGGGCAGTCTTTTTCTCACTTGCCTTTCCTGCTTTGATTTGGTGCACTGCCTTGTCCATTTCTCAGGCTGAAAATAAAATATTGATCTAAAAAAAAAAATCTGTCTTCAAATGGTTGCAGTGCTCATCCCACTGGGCAGTGAGAGAAGATAGATACAGCTTCATCTTTTTAATTTCTACATGTTAACAGAAACTACTTTCATTTTTGTGTACCTTTATGATCATCTAGTTATTTTCAGATGCTGAAAAAAACCCAAAGATGTTTGAAACCCATGACAATACACCTGATTAATTCATCCTTACAATTAAGATGAAACAACAGAGGAAAAAAAAAAGCCTTAAAAAGAAACACATCCCCAAATCTCTGTCATCTTGAAAACTTTTTGTCAAAAATTAGAAACTGGAAAGGGCAAAAATCCTTTTATTTTTTTTCTCTGACTGAAGAAAAAGGAGATACATGGAGGAAAACCTCAGAGAAAAGCCACAGCAAGCAATTTCTCTCCCCAAAGACTGCATCTCAAACGGTAATCACTTTCCCAGTTTACAGGCTTGCTTCTTGGAGTGAGCGGTACCCTGCTAATTTGTGTTCTGTTCTCCTTTTGCAGCACTCAGTGCCGGGGTAATAAAGTTTGCTTTAACTAAACAAAGCACGAACACTTGCCAATCCACTGTAATTAAAGCCCAGAATAAAAATCACCGAGCAAGGAGTGATTTAATTGCCAGATAATTATTTCCACATCCAGCCTAGCTGCACGCAGTCATTTTCTCCGGCTTCTCCTCCTCCTTTACCTCGAGGGCTCATTAGGGTTGCGTCCACTGCCTTCCCTCCATCCCCACATCTGGCTTCATCAAAGGGCAGGCACTGCTCTCCTGTCCCTGCCACCACTTCAGAGTTAGCAGCAAGGTCCTTGGTGCCCGTGAGGGACTTGACTTTGTATATCCGTCGGCTATTGGTGTCCGACACGAAGAGGGAGCCTGAAACAGGGTCCACGGCCAGATAGTATTTATGAGCGGGATTGTTGCTTTAGAGAAAAAGAAAGCATAAAACAGAAACAGCTGAGCAGTCTAGAAACTTCACAGGCTTTCAGAGCTTGGATACTCATCAGGCACAGAAAGATCTGGAAAGAAAGTCTGACACCTTTGTACAGAGGTGAGGTCTGAAGGACCATCACCTGAGGACCTGACTTGATTAGGGCCTGGTCAGTGTTCAGAGGGATTGTAATTTTAAATCTCACTCATCCTTCTACACTGAACCTCGCACAGCAGAGCCCAATAAGCCAGAGCTGCACAGCAGTCTTTCCTCTTGATCTCTTTAGCCCTTCAGATCTGCTCCAGGTCAATTCTCTTTGGCTTATCTGTTCCCCCCCTCCTTGCTACCTTGTTTAACTTCCTTTGGAAGCAGAAGTCATAGGAGTAAGATCAAAGAATCAGCTTCTGAGTTACTTAGATTACGCCACAAGATTTGTGAGGTCTTGTATAAATAGGAGGCAGAGGCATAACAAATTTATTTCTAAAGCAAATTTGTTCTCATTCATTCTTATCAAGAATCTCATTTGCGGCAGATGAAGTTGGTTATATAACTAAAACCAGAGACCTCAAGTGTCTGACTTTAACTCCAAACCTTCTGTTATTGAAAAACCGGTCCTCAGTTTGTGATTGGAATGGGCGCTCATATGGAAAGCTACTTCTCTTCTGAAATATATGTTTTTTGACAGCTTGTCACATTTTGGAACTACTTTAGCAAATCATCTGCAAATTGAGAAATGTCAATCTTCACAATATATATACATTCACACACACAGAACTGCAGTGCAGAAATATTTTCAAAATCTTGCCTGGTTAGTTTTGCTCAGTTTATTTGGATTTTAAGCATGATGTGAATTTTCCAGCCTTTGGAGCCTATGGGTGAGCGTAAATAAGGTCAATGGTGGTTTCAAAGCATAGAAGACAAATGAAGACAGGAAGAAAAAAAAAAATGAAGGTTACTTACCAGTAACCAGAGATATTTGCCTCCAAATATCCACACTCCTAGTTTCATGTGGCCAAAGTGCCCATCTCCAAGAGTGAGGATACACAGAGGTAGGTTATGATGGACATAAGCCATTTCTTGGTCAGAATCGCTGAAACTACAATAAAGCCACTTTTGGCAGATGGATCCATTGGCACGCCAAGGTAACTGCGGTCATGACCAGATTTAGAGGAATCAGGAGCCCCCAAAATATCACTTTCTACAGTTATTTTCCTCTATGTCTGTCCTTGACATGCCACGGATTTAGGTCAATAATGGTTTGTTCTAAGACTGTAGAAAGTAGGAAGGAGATTGGTTGGATCACAATTCAGTAGGCAGAGGCAATACCATCTGCTGAAGTCTAGGAGTGTAGAAATTAGAGATGAAGAAATACAATAAACAAAAAAAAATACTTGGCAGGTTTATTTCATGCATGGATCTCAGAGTACTTGAAAAAGATGGGTGTAGCACCCATTTTACAGAGGAGGAAACTGAGGCACAGAGAGGTTAAGTGGTGTAGACAAAGTTATGCAGGGAAACTAGTGACATGCTTGAGATTAGAGCACAATCTCATTATCCCCAAAGTTCCTCTCCTTATCTTCAGCAACAGACTGCACCTCTTCACTGTGGCCTTATCACATTCCTTCTCATCCCTCCAAAATAATGCTCAATCTTCTTAGCAACATAGAAAAATAGTTCTTTCCACTTCAGGGATTCCTCCAGTCTCTCAGGTATCTGAGCCATACAAACACCTGCACATTGGTCATTTCTTTGAAACTCTGCTCTGTTCTCCCACCATGCTTTCCCCTTACACTGAAGAACACACTCTGCTGTGGCACTGCTGTGGTGCTGTACTTCACAAATACACCCAAACTTAGCTCAAGGCTGCCCTGCAGCTGGTGCCTTTTGCATGGCCCTTCTGAAACAAGGCATACCCCCTTCCCTGGCCAAACAGGGACCTGAGGCAGGCACAGACAGGAGCTGGGCACAGACACTGCTGCCTGCACCTGGAAGTGAGGGTCCTGCTGCACTCAGTGGTGAGAGCTGCTCACACAGTGCCCAGGGGAGCAGCAGCCACCCTGCAGGAATGGAAGGGTCTCTCTTGTTTTCACACATGATTTTGCCAGCCTGTGCCCATCCCTGCCTCCCCTCAGCAGCCCTAGGTGTTCCCTGCTGCTACCAGGATGGGGTAAGACATGAGTCAGGTTAAAGAGCAATGGCAGAACATGGGATATTTCCTTCTCCTCTCCTGCAGTCATGGTGCATCCATGGAGCTCACCCTGCCTTTCTCCTCTGGAATCTCCCCCAGGGCAGTTGTGCCAGGGAGTCAGTCACAAGCTTCAGTTCCAGGTCAGAGAGCAGCTCACTGGAGCTGCAGACCTGTTCCATACTCCTTCCCTCTTTCCTCAACCAGGTAAGGGAACAGACAGTGAAAGACTCTAAACAAATTTTTGAGGGAATTTGGCAGAAAATGACTGCTGGAAGGTAACATGCACTCACTGTGCTCCCAAAGAATCGATGAGACTATTACCTCAAACATGGATTTGTTTTATAAACAAGTACTCAATATTTCTCAAAGTGGCATCTGAGCAATTAAAGACCTCTGCCTCTCTTTTTTCCACACTGTTGCAATCTTTCACTTGAATTACAGGAGGCCAAGGACTGTACCTTGTTTTAAAAGATTTTCCATGGCATTCAGTGTTGCTCAGAGGCCTCTGCCAATAATGTCTGTGCCTGCAGCCCACCGAGTGAATGTGTGGTCACCACCACCTGCAGCCTCACTCTGCTCTCTGAGGGAGCCTGGGGCCTGGCAGCAAGTGCAGCTCATTCTCCCTGTTCTTCTCACAGCTGCATCAAAATATTTTTCAACAGCAGCTTTTCTTTAAGTTTAACCAAAAGAGAAGCTGTCCAGAGCAAATCTCTATGCAGATGAAAAACGAACTAGGCTTAGTTGAAGCAAATGAGGAGTTTCCAGCATCACCAATAATCATTAGCAAATTGTGAATGAATTCACTCAGATAAGAACATTAGGGGTGTTATTATGCCAAAATATATTGTTAAGGAGAAATGATCCTGTTTAGTCCAGACCATATATTGCATCAACTTGTATCACAGAAATGGAAAGTATGGTTTTAATGCACAGGACACTATGAAACAATTTACAAGAGCTCTTCTTGTTCTTGCCCTTGATTTTCTCCAGGGTGAACATCCTCCCTGTCCCAGGTGTGGCATGAAAAGAGGCACAAGTGTTTCCTGTGCTGCAGGCATCCAGAAGACCTACTGCTCTCCTCCTAACATCCAGGAGGGTTATGCCTCCCTCCTGAACCTCACAGTGACTGCTTCGAATGGTTGCATACAGCCAGCCCTAAGGTTGGCTATTAAATGTATTTGACAAAGGAAATATAAACTAAATTATGGCAAAGGACAGCAGGTTCAGAAAATCATTAATGACCAGAAAATGAATTTTTGACCTATTTGCAGTCATTAGTGCCTTTGTGAACCTTTCTGGGCATTTGTGAAAATGCTGTTGTAGTTTACCTTGACCATTTTGACCAATTATAGACAAGCAGGGAGAGGTGTTTATCTAGAAGTTAGCTTGGGGTTCATTATACTTGCATTCTACTAGAAATTTCTAATTACTGTCAGAACTTATTGGATGCTTTTTGACTGCATTTCGTAATTGCTAATGCTTATCATATTCATAACACACAATTAGCACATAAAAATGTTTCTATATATGGTACATGAAGAACATAACATTACACAAGAAGCACAACACAAAAAGCAAACACAATGAAGCAAACAAACCATATCAAATTATATGGGAAAGAGCTCATGTCTTACCTATGTTTAAACTCTTTATTTCTTTATAGAAAGGGAACAGAAGAAAAAAGAACAAACAGTTAGCTGAAGAATAGATGGTAAAGCAAACATAGTATTTGTTTTATTTTACAAAAGGACACAGGAGAAGATATCTCTTTTCAGCACTAGCCTTAGCTTAGTTTACAGATGAAGAGTGACTGGGAGGGGTAAAGCTGCAAGCTAATTCCCTATAGGATACCCCTGCCCCCACCCCCCTCCCCATATATTTAGGAAACTTTCTGAACCACTGAAAGAATTTTCACATGGAAATATGTCTAGCTTGGGGGCTAGGAGTGAGAGAAACTGGCAGTTCTCTGAATACAGAACTGGGCAGGGGGAAGCATTGGTTTTGGATATTGTCTGCCAGTTGGAGGCAACCTCTTTAATCAAAATAGTTTTCCAACAGGCTATTTCTAGACAAATTTTTATTATGCAGTTTGTTTTTCTCTCCTCCCAGTCTCTAAAATAATTGCTCAAAGCAAGTTTGGATGCTCCTTGGTATCTGTTTGAGCCTATCAAATCCAATGTTGGGGTAAAAAAGCCCCTTCTAGGTGAGCAGTAAGGTACTGTACAATGGGAGATAAACTGCATTAACTGATCCACAGCTTAGTGCCTAGACACAAAGCCAAAGGAAAAGTGCTCTCTACTTCCCACAAGAAAGTGAACACATTCTCCACCCACACAGCATTTCACTGTGTTGATGTAATTTCCATTTAGGAATATGCACTGAACAGAGCAAAGAGGTTTGTGTCTCCTGAGCTGCAGCACTCCAGGCACAGCCCCCAACTTGCAGCCCCAGCGTAAAGCCCCACATGCAAGGCTGGAGTCCAAATTCCTGCTGGCCATTCCATCCAGGCACCTTCACAAAGGACAGTGCGAAAGAAATATGCACACTGGGATATTCTCACATAGAAAGGCACTCAAGGTTTGTAGGGGCTTATGTGAAACCAAAGTTACATCAGCTGTGAAATCCAGACAAAGCGATGTATTTGGTTTGTAATAATTGTGGATGTGGTTGCAGTGTAATCCAAACTACTTGATATGAGCTGAAGACTCTGCTCTCATTCACACTTAAATGGCTCAGATCTTCAAACTCTTACCCGTGTAACTCATGCAGATTTCAAGATGAGCAATGAATCACAATTACTGCTATAGATTATGTTTGCTGGAATGGACCTTAATTCCCTTTAGAGGAACGGGGGGTAAAGGACATCATAATGTAATCCTAAAGTCTGTAAATCCTAAAAATCTGTATATCAAGTCCTTTGCAGCTGTCCAACAGCACTCACAATGCTTCACCTTCATTGTTAATTGCTTCTAGTTATGACAGAAGCTAAAGAAACTATACTATGGAAAACAGACTTTCATAAAGGAGGAAGTGGACAACAGCAGATAAAAATCCATCTTCTATTTCTTTACTGATGTCCTTTCCAATTTTCCCTCACACATGATGAAAACCCAAGTCCCCTCTCAATCTCTCTCACAGAGAGAGAAAGCAAAGTACTCACACTAATACTGTTGTAAATTTTGAGGCAACATTTTCAAACATAAGGTGGGCTAGGAAGCTGTCACTGGCTGATATTGCTAAGTGAGGTGCATAAAAATGCATTACAAGAATTTTTCTAATCTGAAAATGTTTCTTTTCACCTATAAAGTTATAGTCCTATTTACTAAAAAGATCTGAACAAGTTAGAAAAAAAATAATTAGCATATTCTATATAATGCAGAGTTATAGTGCATATTGATATAAATATTTATAGCAGGTCACACTTCCATGCCAGCTACCTTCTGTGGTTTAAACTGAGCTGCTAGCAGAAAGCACTGGATGATCCATGAGTTAAAAAAAAAAAAAATATAATGAGGCAGCCTGATGGTGTATGAGGTAGGTGTCAGAGAGTGATTTCAGAGTTGAATTGGCCTGAATCAGATCTCTTTTCTTTTCTATAGAATCAGAATTCACAATAGTGACATCAACAGAATGACATGAATGGAAGAGAGGTGTAAAATAGAGCTAGGCCTCCTATTCTTTAACAGTACAATCATTTTGTCCTTTTTCCCACTAATTAAAAACTAAATGTGGAAGCAGAGGAATTGGTTATTGGTCATATCATTAAAAAAAGACTTGTGACCTAAATTCACTCAATGCACTTTGCAGCTATAGCCAATTTCCAGGAGCACCAATGCTACTGCCTGAGTGGGCTCCAGGAGGGGCAGCAGACAGCCAGGGCATGCTATTTTTCCTCATTTTTCTGCAAATACTCAGTGGTGCTGTAAGTATAAGGGCCAGTTACATGAGTTAGGATTTGAAGCAATAGCTCTTGCCTCTCCTAGAAGAATGAAAAAAGGAGATGGAACAGAAATGGGTGAAGTGGTACATTCTACACTCATGCCTTCCCTATTAAGTGATCAAATCTTAAGCTTGGAGGGGGGCATAGGACAGGGGGAAAGAGTTACAATCTTTAAAAAGAGTTCTGATGATGCAAAATGACTGTATGTCAACCTGAACTGCACTTGTCACCTACAGAAATAGACTCACAAGCATGGAGAAGAAATGTGAAAGTGGATCTCAAAACCTCTGGCAGGAGAACCTTCCCTCTGACCTCACGAGACTCTTACACCTTTGCCTGTCACTGTGGCTCAGTACCTAAGGGCAGTCAGTTCCAGACTTTTCAAACAAAACTAAAAGATGCACTGAGGGAGGACTGAATCAGTGATCACCAACGAGACGGAAAGAGATGGTTTGTACTTTCTGTACAAGTTAATTTGTACATTAAGTCCTTCACTTTAGTCACTGCTCTGGTAAGTCACAGACTTTGAACTATGCATTTCTGTGCCCCATTTCTCCACTGGAATTTAAATAGGTTGAAAGTGACAATGTTTTTCAAAATTATAAAAAGTAATGGTAAAGGCTGATTTGAGCACAGGCTCCAGAAGCGAAGTGCTGAGGTTAAGCCTTACCTCAGCTCCAGTATGCTCGTGACATTCCTGGAGGGGAAGATACGCCGAATATAGTTAAAATCCCCAACAAAGAGACTTCCATCAATACCCACTGCCAGTGCTACAGGGGCCAAGAGCTTATTTCCTTCTGCCAGACCATTGCAGCTCGGACAGGATATGCTTCTGCGGCGCCCGTTCCCCATAATGCTGGTTATCACAGCCGGCTGCTGGGTGAGAAACTGATTTTCTCCGTTGCCTTTGTGCAATATACCTAAGGACAGAGAGCAGAAGAAGTGGTTATTACCACTGTTCATTGCAGGGGACTTCAGGCTGTTTTCTTTTCAACAGCTGCTTTTAAGGACTGTACATTGAAACGACTCCGGGGTTTGGTTTTTCAGTGGTGCAAAAAGAGCAGAAGGATTCTGCGGTAGTAAAAATAAAGGTGTAATGAAGATTCAATGCTAAAACCCACACACATACACACCCACAGAACCAACCTACACTCAGAGTCCTCTGGTATTCGTTATGAAAGAAAAGCCTGCCACACAGCTCTGGCCTGGGACTGTGGTTTAGATGGTTTCTGAGTGGGTGGAGAAGAGCTGTTCCTTATTTGTGTCTCACTCCAGTTTCCTGTATCATGTTTTGCTTGGAATTCTGTGCCAACCTTACTGTTCTCTTTCCGCCTCTCAGTCTTTCACACTTTTTTAATGGAAAATGAAAAATGAGAAATGGAGGCACCAGAGAAGATGATAGCTCAGAAAATGAAAAGATAGGAGAAAGATGAAGCTCCCAGAAGGGCTGCTAAGGATCAATGATAAAAGGCAAGAGGGAAGCTGGTGGTACAGATCTCTATTAGACTTCAAGAAAATACCTTCAAGATAGGATTTATCTTCAAAATATTTGTTCAAAGAGCAGACCCCTGCTCCAAGAAAGGAGTGGATTTTCTGACAGTGTGACCATATTCTGTGTCATCAAAAACTGTGGAAATCTGGCTGGAAACTTTCAGCCTCATGTTCTTGTGGGAATGAAGTTGTATGACCCTAACATAACTGGCTTCCCACTGGTGGCAACACTCTCTGTTGGCAGGTTCTACCTAAATGTGGATCCACTGCCCAGCACTGGAAGGGAATTCAGATAGCCTGATCTTGCCAATTCTGAACAATACTTGAGATTTATTAAGCAGAAATACACTTTGTTATTTGGAAATGATCAGCAGGAAGGCTGCAAACAACACTTTGCAGGGGACAAATAAAATGTCTGTTGAGCATTCAGCTCCCAAAGAGTTGTTGGTAAAATACAAGGATCACGAAGATTCAGCCTAGGATATGGAAAGGCAAAAAAAAGTGAGGAAAAAAGAAAGAGGTGACTAATGAGAAAGACAACAGAGACTCAGTATCTTATCACAGTCTTGTACTCCTTGTAAGCTCCATCTTAGGTTAGGGGGAAAAGGAGGTCAAGCAACAGGAGCCAGGAACAGATTTAACATGAGAAAACCAGGGAAAACTGAAAATTATTATAGGAGAATAAACAAAAAATAGAATAGAGGTTAAAGATAAAGACTAAGAAATTCAGGTTGTGCAGAACAGTAAAAAATGTGTTGAAATTCTACAAAAATTATCTGACAACTGAAATATGCCTCACACCTTACTGAACTAAAGATGAAACAAAGAGTGGAGAAATCCCATTTTTGGAAGTGTAAGTATAATGCAAATAAAAACTTCATACAGGACAGCAAACACATGAAATGAATGAACTCACCACTCTTGACATTAAGTACATGATGTTTATCCAGAGACCATCCTCCTAAGTTAGAAGGATCCAGTTCAAATCCTTGCAGCAGTGCTGTCCTCTTCTCCCATAAAATGAGACTGGGGCAAGTCTCATATTCATAACCCACAGACACTGAAATAAAATAAAATCTAATATACTTGCTGAACAAACACTGAATTAAATGTCCACAGAACATTTAAGTCATTGAATATTCCAGTTCCCCAGCCCCCTCAAGAAGATGGAGTGATTATATTCCTCACTTTTATTTTACAATATTATATTCAGATCTTTGACTAGACATAAATTTGAAACTTCATTCACATGTACTCTACAGGGATCTGATCACTTCTATTTTAATAGCTCACACTGGGAAGTGATGGGTTTGCTGAGAGGAGAGTGAGAAATAAAATTTTTAAAATACAGTAAAATTACATTAAATAATTAAAAATATCAGATAGTAGGACAAGATAAATTCTTAATTTGCCAGATGTTCACAGCATTTATTTAGTGTATTCATTTTACACACCATCTACCAAAGGGCAGTGAAAACTTTGTGTGCATTTAAGCACAGTTGCACTGTAAGCATTACACAGAAAAGCAATATCCCATGCAATAACATAAGAAAGAAAACCTATAGCAAAGAAGAATTTAGAAAATAATTAAAATTTTTTTAAAGCTGCTCTTTCCACACTGGCACAGCTCTGATGCTCATTTTTAACCCTGTTGTATCAAAATTATTCAGACAGTCAATGAAAGCTGAAAAATATTATAATGATCACTCTGCTTCCCACCCACTAGAACCAAGCTAACCAAAAATAGCTGTAGAACTACAAGACTGAACAGCATTAGAGGAACAGCATTTTCATTTCAAATGTGTTATACCACAAGAGACTACATAAGGCCATGTGTGAAAACCCAAATGCACTGCAGACTGCCAGCCAGTCCAGCACAAGGATCATTTTATAACTAAAGAAAATGAAATTGTAATGATGGATTAGGTTCCACCTAAGTTCCTGTGGTCAGCTTTTCTAATTGCCTGGTCTAAACCTTCTAAGTCAGGTACTGAGCAGGAAACCAAGGCATGTTGATGGAGTTTAGACCCTCTGAATATGATCTTTAATGTGTAAAAAAAATTGAAGAGTTTCTCTTTTTTTAAAATCTTTTTCTTGATAAATTATTTAAAAGGAATTTATCTTTTTAATTCAAAGATAAATTGTGTCAGGGAGACAAGAACTGTTCAGTCTTCATTTGCTCCCTCATAAGAAAGTTTGCAGTTTTCTTATTTAGAATTATAGGTGTTACTTGGAAAGTTTTGGAGCTTGCATATGCTGACTTACCTACAGCATCTGACAACCCATAAACCTTCTGACCATAGGCATCTGTTTTGTCCCAGATAAATGTATATGCCAAATTGGGAGATGCCTGAAATGATTTTTGGAACAAATGCCCTTCTACTGCTACCATCAAATGAACTTTGATCAGATTCAGTGGCACAAGTGTCTGAGTCATGATGATCTTGAGTAAGGATTTGTATCCAGCAGTACGGGAACTAAGGTAGCTGAGCTTTATACTGGAGCCAGGGATCTCAATTTCTTCATGAAGAACCTGGGTAGGAAAGAGATCAAACACTTTACATTAATGATTTTTTAAAAAAATTATCACCTTGTGTATTCTTATGAACTTGTCTTTCCCTTACTGGGAGTGGATGTCCTCAGACTAACACAGCTCAGCTGACATTTCTGATAAATTATTATTTGGTGTCTGTGTACACAACTTTTGAAGAGCCCACTGCTGGCAAAAGGGCAAATAAGCACAAGCATTTTTACTGCAAGTTATATGCAAGGGAAACATAAGAAATATCATAGGAACCCACAACTTCTACTAACAGTATAAAGCCTTACTGAATACAGCAGTGAAAAAATAGCACCAAGTGAGTTTGCCTTTGTCCTAAGTAAGAAATAAGGAAACAGTCTGCAGTCAGTACCACATACCAATTCTTTGCAAAATTCTCTTGAAACACCTAAGCTGGTAACTGAAATACACAGATGTACTTGATATGTTGCATGATAATGGGAGGGTGCAAGGTAATCAAAGATAAAATTGTCTGGGTGACATAAACCTGGGCTATCTCCTGGAGCTCTCAATAGAAAACCTGGTGTGTGTCACAACAAATGCAACTCTGCAGAGACATTTGCAGTAGCAATTGCAGGGGACACGTGGTGGCCCCGTGCTCAGGTCAGAACTGTCACCTGCCCACTGACTCCTGTACCCTTTCCACTCACACTGCTCTTACCTGGGTTTCTGGCACAATGGGATTGCGGCTGGGAGCGTCACTGAAGAAAGTTGAAAGCGGTGATGAAATGATGACTGGGTCAGGACGGACAAACCCACTGAGATCACAGCTGGGAATGGAGTTCTCCTCTGTCTTCATCACAAGGGTGTCCATGGCATAGAAGCTGTTCCATGGCAGCCACACTGTCCTTTCCTGGCTCATAAACGGGGCCCGTTCGAAGTGCAGCGTCAGGGATGCTCCACCATTGGCAACCAAGTCAAACCTAGGAGAGCGTGGCCTTTAGAAGTGACAAGACTGAGTAATTCCAGTAATAACATTCCTGGCTAATGACACAGCTATAGAGGCATGCCAACAGTGATGGGTATTTGTATGCTTTTGGCTGGGATAGAGTTAATTTTCTTCCTAGGAGCTGGCAGAGTGCTGAGTTTTGGATTCAGGATGAGAATAATGTTGATAACACAGGGATGCTTTTATTATAGCACAGCAGTGCTTACACAGAGTCAGGGCCTTTCCTCCTCCTCACTCCATCCCACCAGGGAGCAGAATGGGGGCAGGGAGGGAACACAGCTGGGACCAAGGGATATCCCAGATCAGACAGTGCCTTTCTCATTACACAAACTGGGGCGAAAGCTGCTCAGAACCTGGCTGGGAATTAATTTATCTTTCCATTGTTTTCCTTTTCACTACAGTTTTATAATTATTATTCCAGTTATTAAACTGTTTTTTATCACAGTGCAAGATTTTTCTTACTTTTACTCTTGTGATTCTCTCCTCACACCACCAGAGGTGGGGAGAATGAGCAGACCATGATTATGTTTAATGTGTCATGGTCCCAATGATTAATAATGGGGTGTAAATCTCTGGCAACTCAACAGCTGAAAACCAGCAAAGACAAGCAATGATTTGAAGTCACCTGGACAAAGCTCATTCCGATAATATAAATTCTGCATTAAATAATTAAAAACAAAACAAAACAAAACAAAACAAAACAAACAAACAAACAAAAAAAACCCCAAAAAACCCAAAAAAACCAAGAAAAAAACCACCACATTTATTATTAGACGTTTCCTTTATACAGAAACAGCAGGGAAGCCAAGTCCATTCTGAGCTGGACACTGAGTCAACCCTTTCCTAAAAAGATCCTGTCCATCAAACATAGAATGGGACACGTGGCAGTAAGAAAGTGTTCTACAAGTAAGAATTCCTGTCCCCAAGACAACTGATCCATTATTTTTCAGAGAAATAAGGTGTTTACTCCCAACACCCTACAAAACCACAGCAGTAATGTGGAACATAATGTGGAGCTGCACAGGAATTTGAAACCTGGTTTAAGTGAGAAATGCTTCCAGGTTGTTCTGACAACAGAAGCAGGTATCAGTTGTTCTATGTAAATTCTGGCAATGTAACAAATTACTCAATGACCTCAATAATCTGTGCAGATTTAAATATAGTTCAGCTCACCATTTACTGCAATTTTAAACCACTGAAATCAACATTATACTTTTATTATAACAGATTAATATTCTCGAAAATATGGAACTTAAATACTCCCTATAATTCAGTTCACTCCTATGAATTATACCAATTCCATTGTTCTTATGCAAGATCAAGATAAAATGGCAAATGTTTACAATGTCTGTGTCAGATAGACTGTTTTAGTTACCACAGCCAGTAAACCAGATAAACCATGACACACTGACTTTTGTTTATCTGAATTTGTGTGCATTTTAAATAAGCTGATACAAGGGGGGAAAAGCACTTTTTTGCACAGCAGGAAATTGTCTAAATATATTCAATTAGAATCTTTTGATTACATTCTACCCTGAAGAAACTCAAAAGAGAGTGTATCTTCAAAAGCAAAGAGAAGCAGAAGGGAAATTTTAACAAAATATACTATTCTATAATG
The DNA here is from genome assembly GCA_013389925.1 of Aegithalos caudatus. Lineage (NCBI taxonomy): Eukaryota > Metazoa > Chordata > Aves > Passeriformes > Aegithalidae > Aegithalos > Aegithalos caudatus. Next base: position 86,094 of record WEIU01006568.1, on the reverse strand, counting down.
ATGCTTTCATTTTTCCTAGAAGTGTTAGCCTGCTCTGCATTTTAAAATAAAATATTTCTTGTCTCAGCTGGATATTGCTGTAGCCCACAAATGTTTTCATAGATACAGAGCAATTTACTTGAAAGGAGTCTGCCTGCTAACACGTCATTATCAGAAGTCAGCCTGCTCGTATTTACATGCAGTTAGTATTCAAAATGCCGTGTGAAAAATTACTTTTGTGTTTACTTAATAGCTCTTTGCCCTGGGAGGAAGGCAATGCCTGGTACCACATGGTTCCATTAGATCACACCATCTGTTAATCAGCCAAGACACTCCACAGCAACCAGGGGCCCAGAGAAGCAGGGACACTCACGTGCCATCCTGACGAGTGATGGTGTAGCCGTACTTTGGATACTTGACAAACGACACGTTGACCCCAACTAGGGGAGTCCCATCTGTAGTCACCACTTGGCCTCTTATGAGAGACACAAGACTGGAAAAGAAAGAGAATTAAAGGTATTAAAGCTAATTACAAAAGGGAAGTTATGCAGTTTATAAGTGGAACACTTGTACCTCTTTTACTCTAAATACAGTTTACTCCAAAGGCTTTTACAATACTGAGGGACCACGATATTGCCCAGCTCCCTCTACACACCTAAATCAACAAAGTGCTTCTGCATGCAGTGAGAAGTGTACACAGAATGGCAGTCAGGGCTTTTCTTGCCTAACAAGGGTTTGCCTCATTGTCTAGGGAGGCTTTGCAGAGTACCAAGCTCCCTCACATTCAGCCAGGCCAAAGCTGTGCCCCTGCAGCCACACTAAATCTCCAAAACCTCCCTGCAGGGTACAATACTGTGCATGTGGGTGCCTAACACACTTGACAAATATGGTGCAAAGCCACATCTCTGTTTTTATGAGCAATTCTTCTCGTCAAGGTTCAAATTCCCTCATTTTAGGGATCGACTGATGCTTGTACACTGCATTCTGGCCTGATTTGGAACCCTTGCTTGTACTTTGCCAAGAGGAGGATTTGGTTTAAGGTTCAGCTTTACACACAGGCAAGACAAAGCATTTCTTTGGCCAGCAGGATAAGCAGCTTTGTTTAACCTAAGGGAGATGAAGATGAGCTATTCCTCTAAGAGGCACAGTCAGTTTTTTCTCTTTGGCAAGTGCTTGGCTGCTGCTAAATGCACAGCGGGCACAAAGTGCTGCTGCTCCCAGCTGGTGAGGAGTTTCCAGCCCCTGGCTCCTTTCCCTTCCATCTTCCCTACCCTGAGAGAAGCAGATCTGGGGAGGGGGAAGCTGTTTGCTAAAAGGGCAATGGAAAAGGAAAAGCTCTTTGTAGGTGGCTTCCAGCACTACACTGGAAATGGGAAAACTGGAGAGGGTGAATGCAGGGAGAGAGTGAAGTCCTCTTAATCCATAATCTCAGGGGTTGTAAAACTGCACTTTGCTGTAGTCATGGGTGAAAAGATTTACACATCCATCAGTGCTTCCAGCACGAGCCACCAGCTCTGCTGTGCTGACAGACAGGGAATGAAGAGCCCCTTCCCAGCAGGACTGGGGCTGCTCCCAAAGCTCAGCAGGCACAGCCTGAACCAGGAATGGCTGGCCCCAGGCTGAGCTGGATAGGGGGATTGACCTGGGCTGAGCTGTGCTGGACACAAATTGTGCTGGGCTCTGGGAGGGCCCCTGGCAGAGAACAGCTCCTTTCATCACCAGGGATTGTTTGCAGGCCTTTCCTGCTGACTCTGCCATGTCAGGGGCTGTGATGTACATCACTCACTGTATTATATTGGCCATTTAACAACTCTTTCCTCATAGTTTTATTCCAAACGGGGTGCAATATTTTCTTCAATATCATATTAAAAAATCTAATTAATAAAAATGAGGCATTTCTGTTACTTTTCTTTTAGGACCTTCTTGATCCTTCAGGTCAATTTTTAATTTGCAAAATCAACACTTTGTAACAGAATATGGAATTTAATAGAAATTGAAACCTGTTGAGAAAAATCTGCTTGGGAACACATTGGACCAAGATAATTGTCTTGGCATTATTCATTTTGCTTGAATTATTTTTTGTGACAAACACACAGAAATAGTTGCAGGAAAAAAGTCACTCAAGCTTCTCTAGGGAAACTGTGCAGAAAGTAGATTTAGAAAGAAATTGTCAGCTGGCAGAAGAAAACTAATAATGCCAATGACAATTTTTTCTACCTTCAATTTTAATATTTCAGGAAATCATTTGAATAAAAATATTTTGGTCACTAATATTCCTTTTTATTTCTAAAATTCTAAATAAGGAACAGAATGGATATTAGAATAAGCTAAAATGTAGCTAAAATATGGATTTATAAGTAGCAATGTTTTGACTAAGTCATAGATACAATAATCAACTTTCTTAGGCAATCTTTTAAAAGTGTAACAGACAAATTGAACTGATAGAAGATTTTTTTTTTAACCAAGGAATTTAAATGTGTAAAAACACATAGCTTTTTTTTTTTCCCTTAAAACTTCATTTTATCTTGTTTCTACACACACACAAAAAAAAGAGATTTACCTATTTTTGCTATCATAAATTTTGTTATTTATTGCTTTAGCAGAGTAGGAAATAACTTTATTTTCTTATATTAAGACTGGAAAAAACCCCCAAACCATTATTTTGTCCCACTTTTTCATGTCTTTCAACGCAATGACAGACTGAGATAAGCAAACATCTTAGAAACACAGGAGCCACTCTTTGAGACTATGGCAGCTTCAGTACATGGAAAAGTTGGGAGTTGAACTTTGTGGCACTTTTAAAAGACAAACCCATTAGTTCTCAAACATACAATTTGACACTATACATTAGGTTTACCTAAGATTGGTACCAAAAATAACAGCTGAGCTATAGAATTATCAGAAGTACCTTCAAAACTTAGAGGTGAAGGGCAATTTTAACTTCATTAATAGGTTATTTGCAAAGATATGTTAAAATCTGCAGTGTAGCTCACATGAGTGAAACAGAGCTAAGACTCCTACCATGAGGAACATAAAAAAATTCTGAAGTTTCCAATGAGGTTTTGTTTTAAAGGAGCCTCAGGATTGAAATGCTCAGGCTTAGTCTAGAGCAATTCATAGAATCATAGAATGGGTATGAAGGGACCCTAAAGACCATTTTGTTCCAACCCCCTGACATGGGCAGGGTCATTTTCCACTAGATCAGGCTGCTCCAATCCCCATCTAACCTGGCCTTAAATACCTCTAGGATTAAAAAAGAAAAATCACCACAAATTTAGGTGAAAACAGAACAATTTTTTTTCTATTTTTTTTAACAATTCCATGTGTGTATGCATGAAGTATTTTATACTAAATTTTATACCATAAAATCTGTATTACATAGAGTAGGCTCACACAGGGGTTTCCTGATGGAATATGGAAATGATTGTGTGCAGCAGAGGGGTGAATGCAGTGGGGACCTGCCTGGTGTACCCAGAAACATTTTGATCCTCTTTTCACAGACAAATATTTAGGGGCATACTCTACATCACCCACTAAGCCTGTAATGGGATCCTGACTGAGAAAACAGTTTCCTGTAATGAAGTGCAATTCTTTGGGTGTTATTTGAAATGAAGCTCTTTCTTCAGTTTTAACTTTGGTGATATGAACATAATTAATACACTCATCAATTTCTTAGCATCTTTCCATGGAGACCTATTTATATAATATTGATAAATACCAATCTTCTTTTAAGCATACAATGGCATCAAATATCAATTAATGATGTGCTGGCTTTTAGATTCATTGCAAATATATAATTAATAATCTTAGAAAACAAGCATAGAAAAAGAAAAAAAAAAGAAAAAGAAAACCTAGTCAGGTGAATCAATGCTGCTAGTAAACTGGTTTTATGTAAGGAATAAATAATAAAACTCTATAAATCAATGGATCTTTAAAATTATTTGAAATGCTATTCCATTATTGAAATTTGTGTTAATGGCACCACATTAAAAATTAAGTAGAAACTAGTCTGTGTTTTCCCTTTCTCTTGACTGCAGCCTTCATAAAACAAACCTCAGAAGCTCCTACTCAGTGGAAGAAACCTTCTTCTGGGCATTGCCAGAATGTTAAAATGCTTATAAAACTCAGAGTTATAAAATAGAGGCCACATCATAAACTGCATTTTAAATCGCAGTGTGATCAATGCCTGAGATGAAGCACCTGAAAGCAGCACCTCCTGCTAAAACACGAATGAAATGGCTAAATACAGCAACCAAACTGAGCTGGTGCCACATTCCCAGGTGCTACCTGCTGTTGCAGGGCTTTAGTCACCTGCTGTTGCAGGGCTGTTCTCACCTGCTGTTGCAGGGCTGTTCTCACCTGCTGTTGCAAGGCTGCTCTCACCTGCTGCTGCAGGGCTGCTCTCACCTGCTGCTGCAGGGCTGCTCTCACCTGCTGCTGCAGGGCTGCTCTCACCTGCTGCTGCAGGGCTGCTCTCACCTGCTGTTGCAGGGCTGCTCTCACCTGCTGTTGCAGGGCTGCTCTCACCTGCTGTTGCAGGGCTGCTCTCACCTGCTGTTGCAGGGCTGCTCTCACCTGCTGTTGCAGGGCTGCTCTCACCTGCTGTTGCAGGGCTGCTCTCACCTGCTGTTGCAGGGCTGCTCTCACCTGCTGTTGCAGGGCTGCTCTCACCTGCTGTTGCAGGGCTGCTCTCACCTGCTGTTGCAGGGCTGCTCTCACCTGCTGTTGCAGGGCTGCTCTCACCTGCTGTTGCAGGGCTGCTCTCACCTGCTGTTGCAGGGCTGCTCTCACCTGCTGTTGCAGGGCTGCTCTCACCTGCTGTTGCAGGGCTGCTCTCACCTGCTGTTGCAGGGCTGCTCTCACCTGCTGTTGCAGGGCTGCTCTCACCTGCTGTTGCAGGGCTGCTCTCACCTGCTGTTGCAGGGCTGCTCTCACCTGCTGTTGCAGGGCTGCTCTCACCTGCTGTTGCAGGGCTGCTCTCACCTGCTGTTGCAGGGCTGCTCTCACCTGCTGTTGCAGGGCTGCTCTCACCTGCTGTTGCAGGGCTGTTCTCACCTGCTGTTGAAGGGGTTTTCCCCGGGGATGATGTGGGTGCTGTCCTTGCCCACGAGCAGCTTGATGCGGTCGTAGAAGGAGCGCACGGCGGGAGCGCCGGCGTGGCTCTGCGGGATGATGTCCAGCGGGTCCCGGGAGCCCCGGCACAGAAGGCTGTTCTGGCAGGTGGCCTGCAGGCAGCAGTCAGGGTCCAGGCAGTCCACCAGGCCATCTGAAAGGTAAAGGGCTCTGAGATCCAGCACAGAGTATGTGATACCCATGGAAAGCTTTAAGGCGCTGGGAAAAACTTAAAGTTCGCTCTTGGCATCACCCTGTGCCCTGAAAGTGGTAATTCAGTCAATAGCGCCACGAGGATGATGCTTTTGAGCACACTGCTTAAAAAGCAATGCAATCTGTGTAAACCAGGGTTAGATGAGAATAAATCCCAAGAAATCTGTCAGGGGCTGGAATCGGGCAAAAGGAAGTAGGAGCAATAAAGGATCTTTGTTTAGGTTATTTGCTTGTTTGGCTGTTTTGGTTTTTTGTTTTTTTTTTCTTTTTGACTTGAGAATTGTGCTGTTGGATTTCATTCTGTTTGAGGAGCTGAGAGGAGATGAGGATGACAAAGTTATCATTACCTAAGTAAAATACAAATTACACTGTAGCCATTTAGGCAGTTCTTGGGGAAGGACTGCTGGAACTTCCACCTCCCAAGGATACCTAGCTCACAACTTGTGTGCATGCTTGGGTAAGGAAGGATCAGTCACAAAGATGGTGGGTTCAGTCATCATATTATAGATTAGGTTGGCCACCAAAAATAAATTTCTTAAGTTGCATTCTTAAGAAAAAACAGGATTTTAACAACAGAAATTAAAAGGGAAACAAGGGGAAGATCAATCTGTATACTTAGATAATAAGCAATTTTAGCACATACAGTAACGATTCTATCATCATCTCTTCATTTGGTATAATTATTTAACTGAAATATGTTTTCTCAATGGAGTTCTACTATGATTTAGAAATTAATAACCATTTGCTTAAAAATATTATCATCTCTAACAATTTAGAAACATTTGTTCCTCCACTCTGGCAAGAATCATGAGTTCAATCTGCAATTTACTTATGTCTGTAAAACATCCTGAAGTGTATCAATCTGATTTTTGAATACAAATATGGCCTGGGCATACACTGAAAATCATATACAAGAGAGAGCATTCCAGTGAGGAAACAGACAAAATTGCCTTAGGTTAAGATCATGACTCATGCATTATCAGGATTTTCAAGTGCACAACAGACCAGCACAGTGATAACTGAAAAAACAACAACCTAAAGGAAAAAAACAATCTAAAACTATAAAAAACTTCCTTATTTTACAATTAGCCTTGTATTTCCAACTCATTGTGTGTGCCTGAAATGACTGTGCCTGAGCTGATTTAAAAACAAACCTGCCAAGGTATGCTGACAACATTTCATTCAGGCCTCTAAGGAGATTTAAGTCACACAAAGTACCTTGTTGTGGGAGCTATATGTTGTTTTAAGGTCACTCGCCTATTCACATTAAGAGCTCCATTTGTCTTGAAACCCTCACCAATGAGGCTGCAGGAACTTTCTGTTTTGCTACAGTTCATTTTCTCCCCACTTTATATAATCGTTCTGAGGACATCATTAGCTCCGGGGTATAACTCAAGGCAGTTTTCCTATTAAGCTCTGAGAATTTCTCAGCTTCTTTCCCAGTCTGTGAGACCTCTACAACTGAGCTGAGCTTTGCCCACTGTTTATTCTACTCAGTTCTGTTACTCAGATGACCACCAGGCAAGGAAATCCTATCAACACACTAGAAACAGCAAACCACAGGATATAAACTACACCCTCTGACAAATTTACATTTACCTATTCAGGCTTCATCATATTTTGGCTATACCTGTTATTAGAGGTGAGCATAAGTTCTGCCTGTGATGACCTCATCATTATGGGATGCTGTAGCCAAACACTTGTGATGACACCATGAACTGGGAATGGGCATATCAATCCCTCAGGCTCCTGTCAGTCATGAGAATCACATCTTTATGCTCACGAGCCCCCTTGGATATTGTCTGACATTGCAATCTTCAGTAAATTACCCTGCCACTGCCAATCTCACTGTTATCTCACAAACAATCAAGCAGGCAATCAAACTGCTCTGAATTGCCAGTTCAGGACCTGGGAGGCTGGAAACCTCTTCATTCAACAGCAGGGAAAAACCTGCCTGTGATTCCTTCCATGTAAGAAGGTTTTGCTGCAGTTCTGTGAAGTCAGACTCAGATGCTTTCAGATGCTTACAACAATATTTAGAAAAGACAAGCATAGAGCATAACACAATTTACTTTTTTGAACATTATTACTTATATGGCTACATTCCCCTGTAGTGATTTATTCTCAGCTGGTAAGATTCAGGATTTAGGATATTTTTACCTTAAGTGAACTAGCTGATCCAGTTTGCTGCAGCAGCAGCGAGGTCTGGGTCTGTTCAGCACACACAGCCAGGCCCTGGGCACTGCTGCTTGGTATCAAAGGCTCAGACACCACTGTGCTGCTCACATCCACAGCTGCTGCTCTTATTGACTTTGCTGCTCTGAAATCTCTGACTCCATGCATGAAAGAGTAGTGGTTACTGTCAGAATATATCTTTTTTTAACTCATATTTGCCTAATTTGCTATCTGGACTATTATTCCAGAAGGACTGAGGTTGGCAAGGTGATCAGGGCCAGCCCCCTGCTCAAGCAAGGCTACCAGGTGCTGGTTGCCCAGATTGCCCACACAGCTTTTGAGATGCCTGCAAGGATGGAAATTCCACAGCCTCACTGGGCACCCTGCTCCAGTACTCAGTCACTGGACAAAGAAGTGTCTGCCAGCACACATTTGTGCCTGGGGTTGTTCCTTCTCAGGTGCAGGACCTTGCACTTCATGAGGTTTCTCCCAGCCCATTTACCCAGCCATACTGTACTGTTATATATGAAGGAAATTGTTACAGAATCATTTATTTGCATTAGACTCAGCTGATTAAAACCAGAGCTAGAAAAAAAGTAGTTTCTGTAAAAGAAAATTCTGCTATTAGCATAAATTTTAATTAGAATTCAGTACTTTGGGTTTTAATATATATTTCAGAGCTTGTCATCCTCCAAATTTCCTCAGGTATTCTGAATTATTTATATGGTTAATCCAATGACAAACCTTCACCACTCGCCTCACCAAAATGTTGCTGCTTTTCATTGCACGCACAGCTGAGTTTCAAGTGGGCAGTGACCTCTCTGATACCCTGCATGCTAAAGGGAGGAGGCTGGAGAGGGAGATAGGATGGTGCTGAACCTCCTCCAGCAATCTGAGACCAACACAAGTCCTGACATGGCCTTAACTGAGATGAAAGAAATAGGAAATTTTGACCTGATTTAAACTGGCAGCACAGGATTAGCTCTCCATTGTTGTTCATGGTTTCTCTGAATTCTCGAATCTTTTCAGAAAAGAAGCAAGTGACACAGTATCTCTCTTGAAGAGTTCACTTGGCTAATAGATCCACACATTCCTCAACTTTCTGTAAACTGTTCCACAAGCTTTTTGGCAGACTTCACCATACAGCATAGAGAAAACTTCAAAGAAATACTTGAAAATAGATTAACCTACTCATTCATGCCATATTTATGACTGCCTTATGATTGTGTTCCTCTTGACCATCATTAGAAGGACTAAAAAAGCTCTCAGGAGGAATAGTGATATATTTTACCACATTACTGTTCTAATGTATTTAGAAGCTCTCAACATCAGTATTCCAGTGCCACTGAATATATTTCTCACCATGTCCAGGTTACTGGATTGCAGAATAAGAAATGTGCTTCACCTTTCTGCAGAAAGTTGATGCTTGAGCTATTGGGGTTTTTAAATCCCAATGAGTAAATTATCTACAGTTTCCACACTTCTCCAAATACCTGCAGGTTGTGGTTCAGGTTCAGTTCATGATGCACATCAGAATGAGTGAACTTTGACCTGACATCCAACTTGCTGGGCCAATGCTTTCCTTACCCAGCAAGGGACAATTGTGTTTCCCAACCCAAAACTCCTGAGCCCACGCTCAGCAGAGGGCATCCTTACACTTCACTAGCTGCAGGAGCTGGGGACTCGCAGAGCCTAATTCCTGGAAATTTTTCTTTTTCCAATAAACATTTCACACTGATGATTAAAATGGAGGTGGGGAGGGGGGGAACAGCAGCTACTAAGAACCCTGAGGGCAAAAGGGTCTTTGATCACTCTAAGGGCAAATTAGTTAATTTATCATGAACCGATTTTAATTATGTGCAGTATTAATATACCCAAGGTGAAAGAATTAGAGATGCTCTATCAGATTATCAAAAGAGTAGGCCTTCTCTGCCAACACAGAAATATATTAATTGAGCTCTAAAACTGCATGCAAAACTGCTTCCACAAGCAGGCTATGCCACAGCCCAGTGTATCTTATTACGAGGAAGTTTATCTAATATTGAACCCAAATTTTCACACAGTTTTAGCTTGATCTAATTACTGTTATCTATATTGGCATTTATCATTCAAAATAAATCCTCAGAAGTTCCTGGTGCTAACAAGAAAGAAAATGTTTCTATTCCTGCTCCAGCCCTGTGAAGGCTCCCTGCAAACTACCTGAACATTCTTTACAAAATTGTCTTTTGTCTCTAACTGTGAGCACAACAGAGTATTTTTGTAACCTAAACTGCCTTTCAGGAGAAACTGGATTGTAAATCTCAAGTTGTGGTAAAGTAGAATGAACCTGGAGATTGGTTCTGCCTTCCAATACCCAAACCCCTCCCCAATGCAGTTTGAAAGTACCCTGGGAGAGGAGAGGTGGCTCTCTTCCCTGGCCCACTCAGGATCCCTGTGCTGCCCAGAGCTTGGCAGGCAGGAAAAGCCTCATTCCTGAGAGCACCAGCTGCAGGAACCCACTGCAGGTGCAGCTCCAGCTTGGGGGTCCCTCAGAACCTGCAGATAATCGATGCCCCAACTCCAAAGCACTCCTTGCTCAGAGCCAGGCTGACCCAAAGGGCTGCAAGGTGACAACAACCTCGAAACAAAAATGTTTGCCCAGCTCCAGTGTACACAGACACCTACAGGGGTGCTGGTGCCTTTTCAAACCATGGAATTTGCAGGCTCTGAGCTTCGTGCTTTCGCTTCTCCCCAGTTGTGAGAGTGAGTGACTGCAGCAGCACATCCCAGGAGGGATGGGGAGGGATAAGCTGGCTAATGTGTGTAAAGGCGATTAGAGGCTGACATGAAGCTGTAACACAATCACACACATTACTCATTGGCCCTTCTCAAACTTTGAGTGCCTACTTTTGACACAGATTTTGTAGCCGAGCCCCCGTGACTCGCTCTGGCCCCCATCCACTACAGATTCCGGCTCCTGATTGCATTTAATGTTCCACAACTGACTATTGTACAGGCTCGGGGAAGGTATTTTCTGTGCCAAGAGTATTCTGGGTATTTATGTTGAGAACTTCATAAAATCTTTTGTCTGTGCTGAATTAGAGACCCCCGCTGAGGCAATGCTTGTAGAGGCAAGCTAAATTACATGATTTGCTTTTGTGCTGTGAAATACTTGTATTATCTTAAATGTCACGAGCCTGATGCTGTATCAAGTCACAGGATTTGTAATTTTCTAAAAGCAATTTTTTTCTAAATGTTTATTGCAGGAAGACACTTCTTTTTTCTTTCTATTTTCCTTCTGTCTAATTTCAGAGATGAGTTTTCTAAGACAACTCAAATAAACAGCCTTTCAATCAGTCAAGTGCACTGTCCTGACAGTGAACTTCACTAGAAATGCATTTTTCTTGTGAATTGAAGAGATTTCCTACTGGAGTAGATAGTTGGCTTTCTCTAATTCATTATCTTTAATGTATTGTGCCAAACAGAATTACCAACAACTGCACTTCCTGGTGGGGTTAAAGATACAGAGTAACAAACTGAAGGGCAAAATTTGCCTTCTGAGAGATGCACGTCTCTCTTTGGAAAGCCAAGTGGAAAAGAAATTAAAATGTATTTTAAAAAGAATGTGCCACTTTGCATAAAAAATAAGAAATTCCTCATTTCTACTTGGCTTAGTATTCTATACTGCTATGGGTTGCTTCCTTACCTTCTCCTACCAATTTTAGTCCAGATAATTACATTGTGAGAAGAAATGTGATCTGGGAAGTGATAGAAGCAGTGACTGCATTTAAATATTTTTAAAAATTTTTTTAACCTGCTTGCATCTATCCTCTCCAGTCTGATCAAGTATGAAACAAATTTAGCAAAATTTTGCTTATTTCCTCTTTTTCTTTCTCTGAGATTACAAAATTTAACTATCTTGCCAATAAAAACTATAAAAATAAGTAATTTTGAACAGGTGCAAAAGGTGGGAGAAGAGAGACAGAAGGAGAAGAAAAGCCTATAAAGAGCAACCCCAGTGGGCAATATGGGCTTGTGCCAAGGCTGCCTGTGCAGAGGACAGGATTCCTAAATCTCTCTCCCAAATTATCCCAAGAAACTCAGGAGAAAGATTCCTCAAATATGATGGATATTAACTGCACCCAACATTTAATGAAACTATACTTTAGGAAAGACATCTGAGTTTTGCTGTGTATCCTGTTGTCTTATGCAGCTGGAGGTGCTGCAAAGTCTAAGGTGAAATTTAGTTAAACATATGTAATTTAAGGAGACTGCTCTGAGATACTAAAAACACTTTTCTATTTCGGAATAAGCAAATTATTATAAAGTAGTTATTTCAAAATGATGGGTATAAACAGCCACGGTAGTGATTTCCTTATGGAATATGCCAAAAGAAATAAGAATGTAAAAAGTAGCATATCCTCTCCCATTCCTCAAAATACCATCAGTAATGCCTTAATTTCCTAAAATAAAGCCATGGTGAATTAAAAGGGTTATATGTGTCTATTAGAGGGATTTTATATTGTAATCACAATTACAGGTCTTAAAATAAAGCTATTTCTAATCCCTCCAAAAGATGCTTAATAATGATTAGATTACTGAGGGACTGATTAAGGGAAGATATTAGCTTTAGAAGCAGCCACAGTGTTCAAATTATGTAATCCAAATATGCTCTGGAAAACAGAAGCACTTTCCAATTTAGAGAGATCTTAAAAGTGAGTCAATGACAGAATCCTCTTACTTTTCTGTTAGGCTTTGTCCTTACAGAGAAATTAAAAAAGAAACAATACAATAAAAAAAAAAAAAAAAAAAAAAAAAAAAAAAAAAAAAAAAANAAAAACAAAAAAAAAAAAAACAAAAATCTCTATCCCCCGCAAAAAAAACACCAAAAAACCACCCAAAACCCAAGACCATAAATAAGAAACTTCCAAGGTTTTTTTTTTTTCAGCCAAGTAGCCTATGCACCACAGTAACCCTAAACATGTCCATTATGAATCACAGCACCACAGGCTGGGCTGGGTTGGAAGGGACCTTACAGCCCAGCCAGTGCCACCCCCTGCCACAGGCAGGGACACCTCCCACTGTCCCAGGCTGCTCCAAGCCCTGTCCAGCCTGGCCTTTGGCACTTCTAGGATAAAGACCTAGTTAAGCTCATATCTTGATTTGACATGTGATGGTAAGGACAAAAGCAGGTGAATTTTCCAGTGTTACCTCAGATCATTCACCCTGAACAGCCCTAGGAGGAAAAAGCAGCTTTGGAGACTCTCTCCTCTCGCTGCTCTGGAATCACATTTCATTTATGCCAGTAATCCACACTGACATCTCATTTCAAATGAAGATTTGTAAGTCTAAAAGAGAGGGGGACTCATCTGCCTCTTCTAGGAATAAACCAACTAAAGGACATTAATCTAAAATGGAAAGAAAATATTAAGTATAATCTTTCATTTTTCTCTTTTTGAACTATGGTATGGAGTTTGCATTGTGGCAGATAATAAGACAAAGCAGGACAAATGGGAAACCCTCTGGAGTCAGTGGCAATGCTCTCCTTGACATCCATAAAATGAAGACTTGGCCCAAGGCCTTTGAATCTGATTGTGAGATACAATTGCAATAAGAATGGCTGAACAGGGGAAAAGCTCCAAAATATGTTAAATCTGCTGTCACAGAAGACAGGGAATGATAGTTCCCTTTCAGTGACATGCTGAAGGAATTGTATTTTAACAACATGCAGAGATGGACAGAAAGGAAGGAGGCTCAACTGTCCAGAAGACTCCATTTAGGGAAAAAAAAAAAAAAAAAAAAGTTTTTTTAGCTACCCTACTGCCTTCCAAAAGAACAGCTTGTGTGTTCTGTGCTACCCCAGAACCACTTGCTTATGTTAACAGAGCAATGTTGGTAATGGAGCAGCAAATGAGTTCAACACTTTGCTGCAAATAAACTCAGCTGAGTTTCAAATGAAACAAGTGACTGTGAGGAGAGGCAATTTCTTTAACTTCCAATAAACTTGCATTTTATGTGAAACTTGGGGTTCTGGTAACTAGCTGGATCTTTAACATTGATTCCCATAGTACACTTTTCAGCTTTGTCTAATGAGAAAACTTAATTTTATCTGTTTCTTTATATACAGAGTCACAATTACACAAAGGTGCAGCTTGAAGCACAGAACACACATCCCTTCCAGCCTCTCCATTCCTGCAAAGTCCCCTATAAACACAGAGGTCAGAGGACAGATCCCTGGCCAGATGAGCAGTGAAGCAGACATGTACAGAGCAGCACATCTTGGGAAAGGCAGGAGTGCATTCTGAGATATCAATCATTAAATGATTAGCACTATATTCGTTTTTGAGTTTCATTGTAATTCTTTAGAATTTGAAAACTGGTGGTCAGGACAATGCCTCTGTCCTCACAGCACACATGGGACAGGACCCCACAACATCTCAGAGAAATCTGAACCCCAAAACAGAATTGAGCAAACTGCAGAGCACAAATCACCAAGGCATAGGAGACTGAGGGTGCTGCAGTGGCACAGCCTGCAGGGAGCTGTGAGCAGGCAACACAGCTTGCCTCCAAGTGTCTCTGGGTTTTCAGGAATGCCTGGAAAGCTTGTGGAGAAACAGCAGCTGAACAGGTGTTGAACAGCACCTGAGCTCCCTTATACAAACATTCTTGGGGAATTAATAAGGACAAGGCTATTAAGAGCAGGAATGATCATTGAATTAAATGCTGAGCAAAGGGCCAGATGACAAGTGATTAATTTCAGCCTTTATCAAAAAAAAACCCATATGAAAACAAGGGGGTCAAAGGGACTTTCAGGTTGTTTGGATCCTGGACCAACCTCAGATTTTCAAACTATTTACACTCACAAGAACCAGTGACCTCTCTAGTCTCTGGAAAAAAATTACTTAAAATGCAAACACTGAGAACATCTGAAGAGTTGTCCCCTAAACCTTCCCAGTCTTCAGCTAGACCAACTAATTTTCTTTCAAGTGCTTTACTATGGTAAACCAACTCCATGCAACTTGCATGATAATGAAATATACAATTTTGCATTATTAATTCATAATATTAGGTATCTGTTGTATGGCAATTCTGTCTGTATTCTTTGCCTCTGGTAAGCTCCTGTTTGCCTTCCTTGGACAAGTTTTATAATTCCACAATTTTTCATTAGGATGAGTGGCTGAATAGTGTCAATGGTCATTTTTTCCCCTGCTTGACTGTCAGTTTTACAAGTACAAAATAATGTCATGCATAGATAAACAAACCTCTTATTCTAGTTTTTCTAATAACATTTTCAACCTTTTTCCTTTCTTTGAGGAAATTCTAATAATACATCCATTTTCAAATTTCCATTTATAATCTTCAAAGCATGTAAAAACCTGCAAACTTCAGCATTTCACCTTTTTGTTTCTTACACTCAATATTAACACAAGTTTAGTGGGTTTTGTTGTATACTTAAAAGCCAATTAATGTACTCTGGCAGTTAGATTCTGCTCTTTACAGTTCAGTAACAGCTATAAAGCAAGTTCTAGCACTCTGAATTAGCTTTAGAACTTCTAAAATACTTTTGTAAACAGTGAGTTTGTGAAACACAAAAACTAACAGAGGATTTATAAATTAAAACTAGTTGATGATATTCAGGTGTAGTTAATATCATGTAATCAAAACCAAATACACCTGTTGCTCAGTTTGGGACAGAGTTTCTAAACCCTGAAATCTAAAATTAAGGCGAACAGCCTAATGATAATTTTACCCTTGATAAAGCCCAATGTCACTTTAGGAAATACATTTATAAAATATTTATTAATCAGCAAACAGTGGATGTTTTCTTTATAGTAATTATTGGCCAAAGAAAAGGGAAGGAGTCTCAAGGAAAAAAGCTGTGCCTGATGCTTGGTTTACACCAGAGAGCAGAAGCACATCAAAAAGAATCTATGGGACTTACTAAAGACATTATATTGAAAGGGATAAAAAAGTTCCTTTAACTGAAGGAGCAAATTAACCAATCTTGTTTAGAAAGCATAACGTCTCAGAACTGCTTTCAGGCCACCATGGAAGGCTCTACAAAACCAGAAAAACATCTCTGAAGGGAAAGACAGGTCACATCCTATATTTAATAGAGACTTGCCTGATAAAGGGCAGGGAAAATAGAGCAGGGATGTCAGCCCCTCACCCTACACACCCACTGAGCACACCCCAGCCTGCCCTGCAGAGCCTGGCACGTGAACTGTGCAGTGGGACAGCAAGGGACAGTGTGACAGAGTGTGGGACAGCAAGGGACAGCAAGGGACAGTGTGACAGGGCTGGGAGACAGCAAGGGACAGCAAGGGACAGTGTGACAGGGGTGTGGGACAGCAAGGGACAGTGTGACAGGGGTGTGGGACAGCAAGGGACAGCAAGGGACAGTGTGACAGGG